>RJWT010054018.1:0-10341 GCA_004365215.1 Cuniculus paca | reverse complement strand
GTAAAAATAAATGCTACTGGGTCAGAAAAGCAAGGTGAAGTCATTCTTATGATTATACAATAATATGCTTAAATGTAAAACATTCAATTAGTTGAAATCTTCAACAATTGCATTAAAGATTAGATACCAACTTCCTCAAAGCCATCATGACATCTTTATTCCTCAGAGTATAGATTAGAGGGTTAAACACTGGGGTGAGAACAGTGTAGAAGAGAGAGAGCAGTTTATCCACGTTGGAGAATTGTTTGGATTTGGGTCGTAAATATGCCATTATTGCAGATCCAAAGAATAAAGTTACAACTATGACATGCGAGGAGCAGGTGGAGAAGGCTTTGACTCGTCCTGTTGCTGATGACAACTTCAGGACGGTGGAGATGATTTTACTATAGGAGCAGAGTATCAACAGAAAAGGGACCATGACAAAAACCACAGCAACTGTGAAGACCATCATCTCATTTATGAAAGTTTCTCCACAGGCTAGTTTGAGTACTGGGGGGATGTCACAGAAGAAGTGGTTGATTTGGTTTGATCCACAAAATGACAAAGAGAAAATCTGGCATGTCTGACCCACATGGACTGGAATTCCAGTGACCCAAGAGGTGACCACTAGCTTCATACAGACCTTGTGGTTCATGATTAGGGGATAGTGCAGAGGGTTACAGATGGCTATGTAGCGATCATAGGCCATTGCTGTCAGGAGGAGGCACTCAGCTCCTCCAAGCACAAGTACGAAGCACATTTGTGTAGCACAGGCAATCAAAGAAATGTTTCCTTTTAATGTCCAGATGTCAAATAACATTCTAGGAAGAGTGACAGACACATAACAGATTTCTAAGAAAGAAAAATTACTGAGGAAAAAGTACATGGGAGTCAGGAGGACTGGGTCAACCTTGGTTATGAGAATGATGATCCCATTTCCTAAAAGGATGATCACATAGATAAAGAAAAATATCATGAAAAGAAATTTTTGGAGACTGGGAATATCAGAAAACCCCAACAGAACAAACTCCATCGTTGAAGTGGAATTTATTTCTTGTGGCATTTTTTTGTTTTCCATCTGTGAAAATAGAAAGATATGTTATTTATATTCTTTGACCTATTATGCAATACTATGGACAAAATAATTCCTGGAAAATTAGCATAATAGTTTTTTAAATACATTCAAATTCTAGTTTTATCAGTGACTTGCAGAGCACAGCTGAGGTACAATGAGGAATGTCTTCTAACGTAAAAACACAGCATGCTTTGTAGCTTTTGATTTAATTGGAGGGAAAGTCACATGATTTATAATTACATGCTTTTTTATGTTTAGCCTGAAGCCAAGTAAGTTACTCAGTTTACTCCTTTTAACACTCAGAATTCTGGTGTGGATCACACACATCATATTTTTCCAGGAGCATGTCCATCATCAAATATTTCAACACCACTTTCGGTAATGCCTTAACTGTTTCATGAAGCCTTCCCATGCCTCTGCCATTTCTACATATGCATCACATTGAAACTGCATTTTCCTTTCATTCGTGTATCAAACAAAATTGTCATCATCACTGTCCTTCCAAAACTTTTATTTAGAGCATTTCATCATAAAGAGGGCATTTGCTACATTTTTTTGAGCTGTTGCCTGCTTAATCAAAAGTACAATGCTGAATGGTTTGCACTGGTGATGATTTCTGCAGCAGTATGTAGTAACTTGATCCTCAGGTTTCTTGCTATCTGCCCCACTAATTCTCAATTTTAAAGCTTGTTAATATGTCTCTAGTATTTTCATATACATTTATCGTGGACCTTAAGTCTTGAAAAGCAGGAGTAATTTTGATATCAACAGGTTGCCATCCCCATTTAATAATTCTGTTCAATATTTTGCTCATCTGTTATAGATAACTCTTGTTACACGAAATACCATCTTCAGATTTAAAACATGCAAAAAAATACAGGCTTAACATAATAATCACTTAATAAATGTGAACACCTAAAGAATGATGATGACAATTGCCACTAAATTAGCCCTTTAGATTAAAAGGGATTTTACATCTTATTCTCATTTGAACTAATAATGTTAAATGTCTGAAAAGGCAAAGGCAGTATGAAACTCTTCTGAAATTTTATAACATCAACAACAATGAGCCCCTTTTGAAACTTTTTGGGTGATTTCATCTTACTGCTAATGTCTAAAATCTTATTGCTAATGTTACTGAAAAATAAATCTGCTGTTTGTCAAATTAGTTTCCACTTATATGTTTGGAGTTGTTAAATACTTACATTTATTGATTGATAATGACATTGGCAAAGGTGCTTGCAAATGAATTAAATTTGGAAGTTTGCCTTTTCTTGAAGCAGATGGTAGCCACCTTCTAATGTACAGTCTATATCTATCTTCAGAGCTGGGTTCTTTAAGTAGGAAATATTCTGTACCCGAGGGATACATACCTTTCCTATTTTGCATTCTAGATGAAACTATTCTTCCAGCCACTCAAGTACTAGCGATAACAAGAACAGCAACAAAAACAAAAACAACTCTACCTCTTTCTACCACTCAGCGTTCACTGCATTTATTCTGTCTTGTTTTTGGTGACTAAGAAATATGCACATTGAAAGTATTAGAAATCTGTAACTATGTATTACACATGAAATAAACAAAACTGCACAAGTATGGTGGCACAAAGTATAATTTCTAGCTAGACTGCTATGTATCTGAATAAATCCCTCTACTTTTTCCATTACTTTTCCTTCATTCATTACAAACAGTAGCTTCAACAATTTTCTGATTGTGCTCCTGGCCAAGCACCTCCACAGATTGTTAATAAAGTAATAAAATCAGTTTGTGTAGCACCGCCAGACCACTCACACAAACAAACACAGACACAGACACATATACATGCACACACACACACACAAATACAGCAGAGGCCAATATTAAATATAGCCTTAGCAACCTGTACTATGTATACAAATATAAAGACTGATGATTAGATAAATGAAAAAGTTTATTTCAGGAACATACCATGTGTTTAAAACATCATGTTCAAGTACTTTAGAGGGCCAAGGATGTAGCTCAGTGGCAGAAGCATCTGCCTGGCAAGTGTGAAGGTCCTGAGCTTAATTCCTGGTAACAAAAAAAAAAAAAAAGGTAAATGCTAATTCTGCTGGGGATTTAGCTCAGCAGCTCAAGTGCTTGCCTGGTAAGCATGAGGTCATCAGTTCAATCCCAGGTACCAAAAACAAAAAAGTGTGGAATATATAAGAAGTACTTCAGGAGGAGGCATGAGCAACCTCAAATGGGATCCAGGATCATAATTTTCAGAATAATTGTCATCAGTGAAGGAAACCTCCATATTAGCAAATAATCAGACAATGTATTATTTGTATACTAGGATTTTCCTAAGTTTTGGAACATACTACTTACAACCTTTACAAGGGAATTTTGTAGCACGAAACAATGAAAATGGACATTGTTAAAATTATATTTGTTGTGACTAGAAAGATAGGATGGTCAAGGTTCTGTGAATGCTCACTAAAGTCCACAGAGCTGGCAGATCTAAGAAGAGTAAGTAAGTGTACAGGGTTAAGTTAACAGATTAATAGTGAGTTCCTGATATTTGAATGCATTATCTAAGTCAACAGCTATTCGTCAATAAAGTAACAGTCTCCCTTGACCAGGATATTTAAGGATAGTATCACTGTTTGACCATCAGCTGCACTGGGCAATGAGGGAGAATACTTGGGAAGTCAGTCATTGAAATAAAAATTTCAAAGATTCACAAAACGTATCACAGTTTTACTCAGTAAAGAAAAGCAATGCCTTGTGTCTTGGTTACTTTTCTCATTGCTGGGACAAAACATCTGACACCCAAAGTGAAGCAAGGAAAGGTTTATTTAGCTCACAGTTTCTGGAGATTTCAGTGCATAATCAGCTGGCACCAAGGCACGGTGGCATGGCACTGGAGCAACACTTCAAGGCAGCAGCCAGAGCAAAAGAAGGCAAAAAGCAAGCCTCTTTTCTACTCTCAAATTGTACCCTGCCCATCCTCCCATTCCGGGCAGGTGTAACACTCACAAAATGTCTTTTCCCTCCTTTCCACAGGATGAGGATATTTACAAAGTAAAAACTCAGGCTCCCTGCTGAGTCTCTCTGTTAAACTTCTAAACTGCTCAAGTTGACACAATGTATCAACCATAAGAATCCACCCCTCCTCAACTTGGCAAGCAGACATAATTCTTTAAATCAGCCTCCAGATACCAAGACACGCTAATTCTTACCATTTTGCAACTTGAACATTATAATACAACTTTAACAATCCTTAAGAACCAGCAATAAGTTTATCAACATTACATTGTATGAGAAACATAACATTTTGTCTTTGGACACCCAAAGACTCAAGCACATCCCTTTATGCAAAAGGCTTTTAGCCCATCTGCAAGAGTTGCTTAAGTCTTAGCAGTTCCAGCCTTGAAACAGTTTCAGCATTGCTGAAAAGTCCAAGTCCCAAGTCTCTGAAATGTAAGGCAAACTCTTAACTGCAAGTGCCAGTACAAATGTAAACAAAGTTAAACACTTCCAACAGACAATGGCACGAGATAGATATTACCATTTCAAAAGTTACAAACAGGAGGGTACAAAGGATTGGGACAAAAGCAAGCCCAAAATCCATCAGGGTAAATGTTAAATCCAGATCCAGGTAAATGTTAAATCCTGTAGGTAAATGTTAAATCCAGATCAGGTAAATGTTAAATCCAGATGCTTGTCCAGCATCTGAAACAATCTGTGGCAAATTGTGAGCTCCAAAGGGCTTGTGTGGTTCCACCCCTATGGCACTTCTAGTGGTAACTGATCCCATGGCTTCTGTCTTGTGCTGGCTCCACTCCTCCACTGTAGCTTTCCTTAGATGATCCACACTCCTGGCTTTTTCAAAATTCTGTAGTTTCCATTGCACCTTTGGCTTTACACTCACAGCTTCACACACTGCCCTCTCAGGGGCACACTGTCTGGCCTCACAGGCCCTTTGAAATCAGGGTGGAAGCCTTCTCAACCTCAGAGTTTGTGTATTCTGTGTGCACCTATAACCAGCACCACGTGGATGATGCAGAGGTCTTCTGATATCTGGAGCAGTAGCCAGACTTTACTCTCTCTTGGATGCTTGGTTTGAGTGCCTGGGTCACTGGGTACTGTGACCCTGATTATGAGGAACAGATTCTCTATGCCACCACCATCTGGAACCTCTTGGGGCCTCTGCCGCCATTCAGGAACATGGTGCTCTGAGGCTTTCCCTTCAAAGGAAAGTCTTTCACCTTTGCAGTTTGGAAGCTGGAAAGGTTTGAAACTTGCTGCTTTTTGCATTGCCTTCATGCCATCTTTTCTATTTCTCTTTTCTACTCAGCAATTGAGGCCTCAGCTCTATCTTTACAGTCCACAGCTTCACTGAAGCTTCCTTTCTGGCTAAACTCACAACATCTTAAATCACCTTGCTGGGGTCTGTGCTTTTGATTTGTGATATAAATCTGGCTAAAGGCCCCCAACAATAGCCATGCTATGGCCTCAACATTCAACTGCCTTGATATTTCTTTTGCCAGATTAATCAGTCCACCATCCTTAATCTCAGTCTCAGGCAAAGTCTCTGGACATGAGCAAAATACAGATAAACTTTCTGCCAAGCCATAACATATATGGTGTGGAGTCCAACAACCAATGTGGTCCTTCTTCTGAGCAGAAACCTCCTGAGCCTGATCCTTACTGGCAGGCTTTTATCAGCCTTCTGGTCTCCTGAGCTCTCACCAGAGTCTCCCCTACAGAACAGTCTAAGCTGGTTCAGGGCTATTCTTTCAGGTGACAGCTCTGAACCTTTCCAAACTCTTCCCACAAGCCACTTCCAAAGGCTCTTGAACCACATGCTCAGGTACAGTCACAGCAATGACCCCACTTCTGGTACCAAATTCTGTCTCAGTTACTTTTCTCATTGCTGGAACAAAACACCTGACACCCAAAGTGAAGAAAGCAAAGGTTTATTTAGCTCACAGTTTCTGGAGATTTCAGTGCATAATCAGCTGGCTCCAAGGCAGGGTGGCACAGCACTGGGGCAATACTTCAAGGAAGCAGCCAGAGCAAAAGAGGGCAAAAAGCAAGCCTCTTTTTTACCCTCAAATTGTACCCAGCCCACCCCCTCTTCAGGGTGGGTGTAACACTCACAAAATGTCCTTTCTCTCTTTTCCACAGAATGAGGATATTTACAAAGTAAAAACTCAGGCTCCCTGCTGAGTCTCTCTGTTAAACTTCTAAACTGCTCAAGTTGACACAATGTATCAACCATAAGACCATGAAAATTAGTCCCAACAATCAAATAAACAGGTAAAAAGCAAAAACAAACCCTCCCAGGTAGGAGTACAATGCAGGTTTGCTGTGCTTCAATAGATAACTCCTTCAGTTTTGGCCAAAAAGAGTGACACAAGCCTGTAATCCCAGCACTTGGGAGGCTGAGGCAGGAGGATTGCTGTGAGCTCAAGGCTAGCCTGGGATACCTCATGAGTTCAAGGACACCCTGTACTACATAGCAAAACCCTGTCCCAAAAAGACAAAAGCAAAGCAAAACAAAACAATAAAACCTTCCATTTTAACCAAAGTCTATGAAATCCAAGGAAAGAAGATAGACACAGAAGCAAAATCAATAATTTTAACAGGTTGTTGCACTCAGTGCTGCTTTACTGCTTTAGGAGAAATGGGAAAAAGTATTTTAAGTAGAAAGGAAGCAACAATAAACAGCTACTAAATGTTTTTTAAAAGATAATTACAGAAGTAATTATGAAGCTTACCACACAATTTTTATATTTCTCTCTTAAATAACTTAATGCAAGGAGTCAAAGCAGTAATGAAAAACAATGGATAAAAACTGCATTTTATATACTAAATATGTGGTAGTTAAAACATAAAATTGCTATCAAAGATAATATGAATGTTATACCAAGCAATTAAACATCTTAGACAAGTAGATGATTTTTTAAAATGATATCTGCCCCTTATAAGAGCATGATACATGATATCTACGTTGACCAGTAATGAAAAATTGAAATGATAAAAACATATTTTCCCTGTAAATTCCATTTCACTTTTCGTTTCCAGTTTTTTATTCTATTGATTTATGACCATCATTATTTATTTTCTTTCTCTTTGCTCTTTTGTTGTCTTTTTCCATGTTTTTATTTTCCTGAATAAATTTATTACTTGGAAACAATTTTAATTTAAGAACACACTTATCATATTCTACAAAAATTGATTCACTTCATTTTGGTTTATTTTAGTAAATTACCACTCAGGATTTTTTTTCAGTTACAAATTTTTAAGATATATATTACCTTTGTTCATATATTTGGTGATCTCTGTTATTATTGTTTTTTCTAATATAAATGTAGCACATAAAATTATGAGATGAAGCCAAAGTAACACTTAAAGAAAGATTTAAATGATTGAATACTTTTATTAGAGTGACAGAATATGACCAACAGTAATATTTTACAATTATTCTGAATATATGATAAACACTGAGTGCATTTGAAGCAAATACAGTGAAAGGAAAAAAATTAAAAAGTAGCAATAAATGAAATTTTATAAAATGAAAGATAAAAATCTTGTTATTTGTAAACTTCAAAATATATATATATACTTTTTAAGGACTGGAAAGGAAAAAGAGATAAATCACAACTAGTAAATATCAGGAATAAAAGGATTTATATGTACACACCACAACCCAAAAATGTTAGGGAACAAAAAATTTTCTCTCACAACTCATAAATAATGCCAATTAGATGAACCCAATTTTTTCAAATTCATATATTATCACCCTTTCTCAAGATGAAACAGATAATTTGTGTAGTCTTCCTGTTAGACAAATTCAGTTTCTAAACACTTAATCAGGTTGAAAACACCAGGTGTCAGTGATGCAGACTTGCATAAGACATTGCCATGGGCTCTAGGCCTCCAGTTGGACTGGTGCAGGACACTGCATGGGATCAAGGATTCAGCTGGATTCTTTGGGTCTCCAGTGCATGGACAGATCTCCTGCACTCCTTTGCATTTGACATTTTGGGTGAATATTGTAAAATAATTCTATAAAATCTATGCCCTGTTAGATCTACTCCCTTATAAACCTTGACTGCAAAAAATCCCTATTCAGTCCATTCATTGGCTTCCACCAGTGGAAGAGTAAACAAGCACATCTCTGGCTATTTCTCCTTCTAGGTTACATGAACGACTGCATACACTGCTGGGAGCGCTGTCCTCTGCTTGGCCTTCTTCTCACCAACCTCCTTTACCCATGTCCCAGAAAGTGTCTGCATTGTTGCCAGCATCTGATTTGCTGTGAACCCTGTGGTCCCTCAGCACCCTGGAAACTACTGTTTTCCTTTGTTCAGTCAGCCACTCATGCAAAGCTCTGTGCAAGGCCACTGATACAGATTTGAAAAAAGATAGGAGGAAAAGCATCCTGCATGTTAGGGGCCAGTTTTCATGTAACTTCTGCCTTTGGGGATCTGCTCAAATTCCATCATCACATCAATGTCATCAATCCAATCTGATTGAACATTTAGGCTGGAAATACACACACACACACACACACACACACACACACACTCACCGAGCTACTTAAAATTACATAATTCAGCACAATTAAAAGAAATAGTTCCCCAAAAGTAAAATCAAATAAAATTGATAAATAAAAAAATTTTAAGTGTTTTTTGATATCCTGTATGGTATTTTATATATCAAGAAAAATTGAATACAAATAATAAAGTGGTCCAAACAAAAAATCGAATACAAATAATAAAGTGGTCCAAACAAATTAAAAAACATTTCATGGAGATGGAAGGAAGGTCACTTAAATACAGTGGAGGTTACCCAACTTTAATAAAAAAATATTTAAACAATAAGAACATCGATGTAGTTTTTTAAAGTCTCAGACATTCACATGCATTTATGCATTTCTATATATAAATAGACATCTGGGTTTGTTGACTAATGCAGCATTTTATTTACCTTTTCAAGCAACCAATAAATTGTGCATTAGTATGAATTTTTGCCTTAAAATGGTATTGCTTAATTTGCAAGAGTGAGCTAAATGTTGAGCCATCAAAGTTGGTTATCTTTCTGTTACTCAACCTTAGTTTTCATATTGTCAACTACTGTTTTTAATCTATACTTCAGATACCTGAAATTATCAGTTTAATAATTTCTTCAGCTTTTTCTTACACTTGCAGAAGTAAAGCTGACTTGCCAAGACCCTGTACATCTTAACCAAACAAAGCTTATTTATTTTAAATATTAGAAATTATATTAGCATGGGTTTTTGTATTTACATTATAAAGAAGTAAAATTACTTTTTTCACAGAATTAAAGAATGTCACTTAACCTTGATAATATTTAGGTTTGCAATTTTTATTTCTTTTTAAAGGCAAAGAGTCAATTCATAATTTTTAGTTGATTTAGGCAAAAATTGCAACATGACAAAAAATGATAACATGTACTAGGTTTTGTTTTTTTCATTGTAATCACATGATCAATAAAGCAAATTTAGCATTAGAAGAAAATACAAAAGCATATGGATATATTTTTAAGTTACTAGATATTTCTACACAATAATTTCCTCTTTTTTTATTTTAAAGAGGATAAAACCAAGGAAAATAAAACAGAATAAAACCAATGAAAACAACCCAGTGCGATACAAGACTTCAAAACATCACAAAATCAACAATAGTTACATAATGCCTTTTGTTACCTTCAAAATAGCTGCAGATACCTTCAGACATAGTAAAAATCAAACAGAACAGAATAGAATAGGAACAATGAAAATAAAACAATGGATGCAGTGAAGGACTTCAAAACAACAGTAAATCCAAAATGGTTACCATGTATATCTTACTATCATAGAAATAGCTGCTCATGCCTTTGAATACAACACAATCAAACAAAACAAAAAAGAGAGTAAAACCCAACCCAACAAAATAATGAACAATATAGGGCTTCAAAACAAGACTATAGGGAATCAAAATGGCTACCACCCTGAGAAAGAGATCTCCCTAGGTGCTGCGCTGCATACTGCTACCTTCTGAACAGATGATCAGACCACTGGCCCTAGGCCTGCAAGGTCAGTGAAACACCAAAGCACCACAGGCATCCAATTGTGTTTCACCTCCATAGCTATCATCACAGCCTGTGTTTCTCCAGATCAGCTGGTTGCTTATGGGGGGAGGGGGGCGGGGGGAATTAGTACTTCTTATTTACCAGTTTGCAAGCCAGAAGGCCCTGGGATCTGGCTGTCCCCCTGCTGGTGGTGGCCTGAGCATGGCACTGATTCACAGGTG
>RJWT010054017.1:0-10340 GCA_004365215.1 Cuniculus paca | reverse complement strand
TTCTTGGTCCCACTCAAACTGAAAGCCTTGCAAGTAATATGTGCAATGTGATTTTCCAAAAGTTTTGCTTATGTTCTCTCTAAATTATTCCATCGAATTTTGTACCTTGTAGAAGATGCATTATGCATAACTACTGTGTTTTACTTTGGATGAAATGACTTGGGACACTGCTGATCTTCAGATCCTTAAAAATTCATACAATTTTGGTATTCAGGATACATGCCACATCTTGCTCATCACATCGAATTATCAGAACATCATTAGTAGATAAGCAACATGATGATACTGTGTGGAATATTATTAAGGACAAGTTTCTTTTAGAGTATGTTGTGAATAAGGAAAGATTTAACATAAACATAAGTACAAGAAGGTGAAATTTACTGTTATTCTTTCATATAAAAGTTAAATGCTTTTGAAATGCTGTACAGATGCAGGCAGTAACTATAATATCACTTAGCTAAATTCTAAATAGCTTACCTCAGCCACCAAAATCTCTTTGCATGTGTGCATGTGTGTGTGTTTCAAGGTCCAAAAAATGAATTCAGTGGAGGAAAAACATGATTTTTGAAGCATTTAACCTTGTTTGTTTGTTTTGAGACAGGGTCTTGCTATGTAGTTTAGGGTCACCTTTAACTTGCTCATGTAGCCTAGGCTGGCCTCAAACTCACAGTGACCCTCCTCCTTCAGCCTTCCAAGTACTGGGATTATAAATGTGTGCCATATCATCTAGCAGCATTTCATCTTTGATAATAGTGCTCAATTCTTTTTGATTCTGAATTGCTGCAGACTTGCTTCCTTGGAAATGGGGAACTGGTAGTTTTAGGACTTTTATAGCATCTCTTATTCTAATAACTAGAAAGCAATGTGAACATTTACTAGTTGCTAGACATTACCCAATCAAATATGCACTCAGAGACTTCATAAAGAACCAGAAGATAGGTCCATAGGTGCACTGTACCTCTGAGCAGTAGACTTAGCAAGGACCCTGTTTATTGCTTAACTTATATAATTGACAGATCATGTTGGTGATACAGGTAATCCATGGTCATGATCAACTTGAATCCCATACTCTAGAAGAACAGGGGTATTTCTCCTTCTGTAGTTCTCTGTCAAATCTACACAGATCCCTTTCAGGAAGCACTGGAAAACACATAGTTTACTATATACTTACTATGGAATTACAAGGTCTTTCTTATGCAGGATAAATAATTTTTTTGTTAAATAAAACTCTGGCTTCTAGTATTGTTTGGGTTGGATTATATGGAGAAAGATTTTGCTGGGCTCATGTCATGAATGCTATCCTTCTCACATCCTCACTTCTGACTCTTTTGTTGATATTCTTAGGAAGATTTTAGCGTCTCTTCTTGTACATGAGATGGTCATCACTTTTAAGTACTAAGGTCCTTCCAGGAGAGTCACTAAGGTCCTCCCAGGAGATGACCTTTACAGTTGTCAGGAGATTGTTGGTACAGAGTCCTGGCAAAGTATTTCCCAGTAAATATTCAGGCCTATATTCATCTAGGTATGGTATTTTCAAAATCCACAGCCATATATGATACTTAGACTTTTTTCTAAATAGTATGTTTGTGGAATTGTCATGGTAAATAAACTAATACCTCCTCTTGTATGCATTGACTGGTTGTCTCTCAGCCCCAAGTCTACCCTTATTTGCCATGCTTTGTGGTACTGGATGTGAAATCGGCCCATGTTCTTACACAGTTGGCAGAAGGTTAACATTTGTCAGTAAAGGGTGTTGGGGGATACTTCAGAGGGGTGTCTGTCTTCTTTATCCAGGATGTTGATGAATCTGTTCATGCTTTGGAAGAGTATGTGCTGGCAGAGTAGCTGCCAGTGCAATGTGGGGTCGTTGGCAAGTTTTGTGTACCAATCTTCTCCCTTGGTTTCCAACTTCTCAGCTGCTGCCAGGCTGGCTGAAAGTTCCCAACTCATTAAGCTTTTTATTAGTTGTGCATCCCTCACTCATCAAGCTTTGCATAATAGCTGTGAGTCAGCTCTTGCAAAAGACAGCATAGGGAGCCGTCTTTACCTTCTCACTGGTTTCTTAGTTACCAGCCTTGTCCTCACCTCCACAGCTATGGAACAAGTCTGCCCTGAAAACACAGTAAAGGACTCAGGCTTGAGAGGGGAGTAGTAGTCACACCCACTCTAACAAGGACAGACTCTTAGCCTTAGGGAGGGACTCCCTCCCAAATTTGTTTTTTCTTCAAGGGAGGTTCTCTAGGCCTTAGGACATTTCATAAAATTCTGCTTCATTTTCCTTTAGTGCACATTCTCAGGTCCTTAACTAATGTTTTATATTAAAATTTCTATTTCATATTACTGGAGTGTTCTTTGTATCTTGACTGGACAGGAATGGGGAATGGGGACAGGACAAGAATGGGGAAAGTCTTAGGAGGCAGTTCTGAAACATGGTATTTTGGAATTAGTTCAGTAAACTCAATATGCATGTTCAAAGATACTATGGAGTTTGATAAAAACATAGTGAATATTTAAATTTTTAAAAAATTATTAAAATAAAAGACATACAGTATTTTGTAACTAATCTCCCTTAAAATAATTGTACTTCACTTCAAACTTGTTTATCCCATTGTTCTTGCCACTTTGTGAAGCAGTTCTAGAAGCTCTGTTTCTTAAGTGTCTTCAGTTGTACTGTTGTGGCTGCTTCTATGTCCTGAATAGATTCAAAATGTTTACCTTCCATGGTTATTTTGACTTCAGGGAAGAGTCAAAAGTCACATGGTACCAGATCTGGTGAATGAAGTGTATAAGGACACACTAACATTTCTATTGAACAGAGATTCCTGTAAATGTCTGGGATTGATAAAGGGTGTTGAATCAACCATAAAAAAGTCACTGTTGAAAGAGAATTTCCATAACTGCTTTGAAAAGTGCCAAGGATGATGAGATAAGTGCATTTGAAGCAAGAGTGCATATTTTGAGTGGGATTAATGGTAATATGGCAATGTGTATTTACTATAATCACTTTTTTAATTAAGCATACACCATGCTGTGTTTTTCTAATAATCATTTGTATGTTATGCCAAACAATTCTCCTGAGATGCTATAACAATTT
The DNA here is from genome assembly GCA_004365215.1 of Cuniculus paca. Taxonomy (NCBI): domain Eukaryota; kingdom Metazoa; phylum Chordata; class Mammalia; order Rodentia; family Cuniculidae; genus Cuniculus; species Cuniculus paca. The sequence continues at coordinate 7,246 of RJWT010054017.1, read as the reverse complement.
ACAGTCTGATGAGCAATGTATAGAATTCTCATTACTCTACTCTTTTGCAAATACTTGCCTTTATGTATCATCTCAGATTTAGTCATCCTGGTAAATATACAGTGATATCTGTTTAAGATTTCAATTTTTATTTCTATATGGTAATGGGGTTGAATACCTTTTGATTGCTTATTGACTATGAGATAAATAGTATGATTTATGTAAACTATGTTCATGGATTAGAAACATACACCGTATGAAAACATCACTTCCTTCTAAATTTATGAATAAATTTAACAAAATCTCAATCAAAATATCAGCAGTTCTTTTTTGGGAAAGTGAAAATGTAATTCCAAAATTCGTATGGAAGTGTGACAATCTTTAAGAAGAGTTTACACTGCAGATATGAAGACTTACTCTAAAGCATAGCTAATTTAAACAGTGTGATTTTGGCACGAGTATATACAAGTGGAACTATGAAAACAACAGAATTTAGTAACAGAGCCAAGATTTTTTCTCACAGTAGTTTTCATGGTGTCTAGAGATAATTGATTTGCAATTCTTTGACCTCTATTTGTATAAAAATATTTGCTCTCCCAACTTCTTTCAAATTCTAACCTTCTGTTGGGCCTTATTTCATTGCCTCTCATCTGTTGTAATTTTCTTCAAATAGCATTCATTTAAGGACTTTTTGAATAGTTTTTTTGCATATGACAGATTCACCGCCAGAAATTTCCCTTTGAAGTCTACTGTGGAGCATTCATTCTTAGAGGAATTTCCACATATTTTATTTTTTGAACTGCTTCAACACACAATTTTACATGTCAATGAAGAAAATAGTCTATTCTATGCCACTGAGTATAAATTAATTCTTTATCTAGCCAGGATTGTTATGCTTTATCAGAATTTAAATTTACCATCTCTCTATTAGTTTAGAGGCATGATTGTGGTGGTTTAGGTAAGAAAGCAATTTCAGTTGATTAGCAGTGTTCTTAATATAAAGCATAGCATTGTGACAGACTGTGTGTTTTCCATGAAAGGCCTATTTAATTTTTTCCAGCAGCTAGTTTTATAGAGAATATTATTGGCCATTCATAGAACACAGCAAGAATCACTGTTAACAACATACTCACTTTTGAAGATATTGTTCAGCTTTTGAGCATACTTGAAAAGATCATGCCAGTTTAGGATGGCAGTCCCTGCAGGAATAATTGAAAACTCTATTACAATTTTATCCCTCATACATGTCAGTTTTTATCATGTTTTCTTCCCTGCTGAATAATGTAATTAATCTTAAAAATAGTTTCACACTTCTTTCTACAATTAAAGCCAGTGAACTGCTCAAATGAACTTAAATGCATGAATTCTCTTTAGAGTGTGCTAGAATTCTCTTTAGAATTCACTCAACTTTTACTTTTACTTATTTTATTCATCTAAAATAACTGCATTTTAATGAAATTATTGAAACCACTTTTTTTCCCAATGAATAAAGTCTAAGTACTAAAATGAATGGTGGACTGTTGTGAATTACTAAGATAAGTGAAAAGACTTTTTTAATGTTATTGAAATATGTGTTCTAGTGATGGGATTCTTAATTTACAAGTAAAAGATGGTCAAAACCTGTGGAAATATTTTATATTTACAAAAAGATACTTGTGTGACAAGCTTTCCTTATTAATGACTTTGGTCAGGCTGTGATTCAACAGTTACAAGCTGAGATTTAATTTTTCTTAGGCAGTGATAAAGACTGAGAAGCCAGGGGTAGCTTATGCTTTTGCAGGGGGAATTCCTTGCAGTGTGTGAGTGAGGTGTTATGAAATTTTGTTGTCATTTCTTCCCAGGATGTGGTTCTCGTAATGGACAAAACTTACTCTTGAGCTCCTCTGTGGACAGCAAGTGGCTTCGACCAATCTTCATCATGGTTGCTCACATCTCCCAATCCTGCTTCCTCCCCAGTAAGCCTCTATATTCCTAACTTTTAACATCTCAAAGAACCCAACCAGTGCAAAGAGAACTTTTAGAAATGTAACACAGATTCATATTATGAATCAGAGAACTGAGTCAGATAGAAAACAGAGACACAAAATTAAAACAAAATGTGTCACATTTTTATTTACTAAAATGAATTTTGTTAGAACAGCTTAGTTATACTAATTAGTGTCAACCCATTAAGCATCACTGATGTGTTTATCATTTATGTGAGGAAAGTCAAAAAGAAAAGAAAATTCTTTGTCAGAAAACACGTGTAAACTGACCTCCAACTTAACATCAAACAGTGACTGCTATGATGTAGATAATGGATGATTGCTGCTGAGAATTGCATAAAATATTGTTGATTGCCCTCTTCAATCAATGCTGATTAGAAGAAAAAAAGTGTACTTATTATCAATGGAACAATAGGCAATTTCATAAGTTAGTATGTGTAAACATTGTATTGTCTCCCTAGTATAAAAACTAAGAGTAAATAAGATCCAAAATGTACAATAGATATTGTGAGAAGGAGGAGTGAGGAGATTTCTCAGAAAGAAAGGACAACTGGGAATGGGGGAAAGGAGAAAGAAAAGTAGGAAAAAGACTATATATATATATATATATATATATATATATATATGATAGATAATTAGACTACTAATTTCTGTTGGTTCATCAAAAAGAATGGTTTGTGCTTTCATTGTTTGATCTATCATGCATTCCTATGTCTTGTAATCTGAGCAACTATTCTGAAGATAATACACAATATATTAACCATTGTTAATCTCTTATTACTTTGTTTTGAATTTCTGTATCATCTTTTTTTAATTCTTTTTTAGTTTTAAGATAAAAAAATAGGCAATTTCAATAGTATGTTTCTAAGTGATTGATGACTGTTAGAGAGGAAGAATGTTTGTCTAACCCTCTAATTATGAAAATAAGAAACCTAAAGTTTTAACTTATAAGTTTGTCATAATTTACTCAGTAACAACTATAAATATAGTATAGAGTTTTAACTATGTGAGTACCTTTGAATTTTAAGATGTGTGTTTTATACACAGGGAACCATATTCAGATATTACACAGATAAATAAATATCTACTTCTGTAGAATTGCAATTGAATTTTATTCATGATATTAATTCATGTAATCACTACTCTTAATATGTGCATTATCCTTAATTTGGCCTTTAGCATAACAATTCGAGATTTTCTAACACATAACAGGTGAGATGCACAGGTAGCTTTATGAAAATATTGCTAATACAAGGTTCTCCATTTGATCATTTTTGAAGGAGTTGAAGTGGTTTCTACTTGGACACTGGTTATGTGTACAAATGTAACTTCTCCTTTGCCTGTATCTCCCAATATTTTAAATTCCACAACATAACAAGGAGTGCTAAAAGCTTGATGCTTTGTACAAGGTTTAGAGTATAAGGGAGGTCTTTTTTTATAGGTAACAATACTTACCCTTTTATTTGGGGTCTGTAGAATGTAACTCAGATTTTCTACTTCTTCAGTTCTCATTTTAGTCTCATCCTCCTTTAGAACCTTAATCCTATAACAACACATAACATTCATTGATTACCCTCCCACATGTTCTTAGGAATTACTGTATTTTACATTACATTTTATTTTATTTACATTATCATTTACATTATAGTCCAATTAGTGCCTTCTTACTGCATTTTTCTTTATTGTTTAATTTTAAGATTACATAATATTTTTTCCAAAGTATTTTAACTTTTAGAGTTCAATCATGTTAAGAATTTTTAATCCAAATTTTTGCCCAATACTGTAGCTTCTTGTAGGGAAAAATCAGGTAAATAACCCAAATGCCCATCAACCACAGAATGAATAAAAGAGATGTGGTATTTTTATACAATAGAGTACTACTCAGTTATAAAGAAGGATAAACTTGAGGCTTTTACAGGTAAATGGGTGCAACTTGAGACCATACTCATAAGTGATATAAATCAGACCCCCATGTGTAAATATCATATTATCCTTAGTGTAAAAAACTGAAAGAATAAATAAGATTAAAAAATGTGCAATAAATATTGTCAAAGTGAAAGTGAAAGAAACTGCTCAAAAGGAAAGAACAAATGGGATAGGGAAAGGAGAACAGAAAGAAAGGAAAAGATATATATACACACACACTCACACACAAGATAGACAACTATACTACTAATCTCTGCTGGTTCATCTAAAAGAACAGTTTGTGCTTTCATGGTCTGATTATTTGATCATTTTTTATGCCTATATATTGTAATCTGAACAACTACTTTGAGGATAACAATATGCAGTATATTATCCATTGTTAATCTCCTATTATTTTGTTTTGAAATTCTGTATCATCATCTTTATTCTTTTGTTTTAAAACTAAAAATATCAATAATTATGTTCAAAGTCTCATGTCTATTTTACTAAATTAAATTGATAGTAAAGATACTGGAGGTAATGCTGTTCTCAGTGTTATTCTGAGTTAATAGCGAGTAAGCCATTTATGGATAGTGAATCTTATATGAACTTGTTTTCAATTAATAAATTTTCCTTGAGAATCACTTCACTGGGGAATCCGAAAAGTCAATAAAAGACTAAAGTAAAACACATTTAACACATTTATTTACTCATACAGCTTTGTAATTTAGTCATGGCTACATATGAAAATGTATTATTTTACTTAATTTGAAAATGATTCAGTCTCTCTTTTTTCTGTATGTGTGCCAAGAATCAAACTCAGGATCTTGCACTTGCCAGGCAGGCACTGTACCACTAAGCTATATCTCCAGCCCCAGTTTCTTTATGTTTCATTTTTGATCCCTAAATTCCAATGCTGATGTAAAAATGTCCTGCATTTCCATCACCGTTTTTATCTCAGACTGAAAAAGTCAAGTATATTTGTGTTATGTGAAGTAGATATAGGTTTAGTTTGTATGTTTGTACCATACTTTTGCAGAATTCTCACAAGCTTTAAAGTTTTTGTATGCTGTTTTATGTGTTTACAAAGAGCCCCAGGAGTTGAGAGTATACCTCAGTGACAGAGTTTGTGCCTTCTTGTGTGTTTGATCCCTGGTGTCATAAAAAATAAAGGACAAGAAGAAAGGGGGGAGATAGAGAAAGAAGAAAAGGGGAGAGAGAGAGAAAAGGGGAAAGAGAGAGAAAGAGAGAAAGAGAGAGAGAGGACAGAAAGAGAATCCTAGGAACATTAAAGACTAATTGCATTTTTACAAAATCATTCAATTATATATTTTACTGGTAATTATAAATAGTTTTTATAATTCCCCTCAATATTGTGCCTCATACAATTACTTTTATTTTGTGTTGGAGTACATCAAAGTACATATAATTTAACAATAAAATACTTTTACTTTACACTCATATCTCTGTGTATGCTGTATTCATTAAACACATTATTGAACCCCAACTACATGTTAAATATTTTTCTAAACTTTGGAATATAATGATGAATAAAAGTACACAATAATCTCAGCCTTAATGGGCTTCAATTGTGGTGTTCTTGAAGCTCTTAAATTTTTCAGATACTTGCAAAGGTGATGAGGATATTTTATTTGTATAATTCCAGGTGAAATTTACCTATCTGAACAATCTTGTTGTCTTACTATTTAAAAGGTGCTGATCATAAATGTGAATGATCTTAATCATCGTGCAGACATAGTACTCAATAACTTGTTCTCTACCTGGCAATAAGTGATACCTTTACCTCATGTCTAGTATTTGTGAGTAACATGGGCAAAAACATTTGTAAGTAGTCAAGATACAGTATCCCACTGACTTATACATCATATAAAATTTTAACATGCTCATCACAGACAATAAGTAGATGACATATGGATAGATGAATACATAGCCAGATTCCACAAACACACATGGCACATGGACGTGTACACAAAAGTGTGTATGTTTGTTCTAGTAGCTGATTATATAGGTGCAGAGATTAGAACCTAAACTGTTTGACTTGGTCAATAGCCACTCATCACCAGGCAATAATACTGGCTAAAGGCATAAAATTTGAAGAGAGTCAATTCTATTTCTTTGGGCAGATATGTGATAGATGTGATGGAAAAAGAAGGATGTAATACAAATACTTCAAGAAAGTTGTCCTTTTGCTTGCTTTCTTTCTTTCTTTCTTTTTTTCTTTCTTTCTTTCTTTTTCTTTCTTTCTTTCTTTTCTGAGAAGCCTCAAGGAGGGTTATGGGGATCCACACAGAGGAAAAATAAAACTGCTCCTGGTAACACCATAGTGCTCTCATTTAAATAACTACACAAATGAGAAATTAGAGAGCTCAATTAGTAGAGTGGCAGTTTACATTTGTGAAAAATATTTTTCACATTTAGATTTTTAATTAGCAATAGTGTTCAATTCTGTTCCTTAAAAGTCTAACAAAATAATAGAATAATGTGACTCCTCAAAATTATCAAATATTTGGAGATAAATGTGATAAACCTTTAAAGAAAAATGCATTTCTAGCTCTGTTTGAGCAAAAGATAACATTAATTAGTAAATTCAATACATCAGCAAATATTCTAGTTAATTTCAAAATATCTTAGTTAATTGATATTTTATTCTTTAATAGTCATAATATTTTTGTGTTAGCCTAAACTTGCATGTTCATTTGCTATGCAATATTTTTCATAAGCAAAGATCATCAATAATTTGTAAACAGTCAGAACAAGAATTGGCTTAGGTTTTGAGTAGTATCCTGAGAAGCATTCTCAGTATGAATGCTTTAGATTGTAAGATAGTCTCAAGAGTATTTTTTTAAACTCTAGAACATGAACTAGTGGAAAGAGTCCAGAAGTTACCAACAGAAATACAGGAGCAAAGGAGGTTTTGCTCTAATTGTTGGGTTTGTAATACTGTATGATGCTGTTATAATTATCTTAATGGAAATAGTCATGTGTACATTGGAGCATACACTTTTGTTTTTTAATTAGTACATGTTTGTACTACATAATGATTATATTCATTGTGGGGAGTTGGTACATGTACATGACACATCTTAATTCTTTTTACTTCCCTTTTCTCATCTCTTTTCCCCAACCTCTATCTCTGTTATCCTTCCATTTGCAAAAGATCAATCTCTTGTTTTCTTTTCACTTTAGTGTGAACTATTATCAATGCATAGCATTTATATAAAAAAGTGCACGTATTACTGTGATAGTTGTTAACTTCCTTAGCTTGAGAGCTGTCCAGTAGATTCGTAAAGCACATTTTTGTATATGACAGTGGGTCATGGAGGTATAGGATTAGGATTTAGCCCTTTCCTTCCTGA
>RJWT010054016.1:0-10358 GCA_004365215.1 Cuniculus paca | reverse complement strand
TTGACTTTCAGTTTATGAATTTTCTTTCTAGTTAAATGTATTTATTGTATAGAGCATATAGATGGATCCTGTCTCCTGATCCACTCTGCCTGTGTTTCTTTCTCTTGGTGCATTGAGACCCTCTACATTAATAGTTATGGCCCTCTTGCACTGCGTTGTCTCTGCCATGCTATTTTCCTGCCGTTAGCTCCCTATTTTTCCTCTCCATTCAATTGACTGGCCCCACTTGATGGTCCCCCTCTGACATTGTTCCTGACACCATGGTCCTTTTTATCTCTCTCTAGAATGTCCTTTAGTATTCTTTGTAGGGTTGGTTTGTCATGAATTCCTTGAGTTGTTCTTTGTCGTGGAAGTATCTCGTTTCTCCATTAATTTTGAAAGAAAGTTTTGCAGGGTACATCAGTCTGAGTTGGAAGTTGTTTTCTTTCAGGACTTGCAATACTTCACTCCAGCCTCTTCTTGACTTGATGGTTTGTGTTGAGAAGTCTGCTGTGATTCTGATGGGTTTTCCTTTATAGGTAATCTGTTTCTTTTCTCTAACTGCTTTTAATATTCTGTTCTTGTGTTGAATTTCTGGGATCTTGATTATTATATGTCTGGGTGTAGATTTGTTTTGGTTATAGCTAGCTGGAGTTCTGCATGCCTCAGTTATTTGAATGTCACTTTCTTTTTCCATGCTTGGGAAGTTCTCTGAAATTATTTCTGTAAATAAGGTCCTGATGTCATTTGTCTTGACCCCTGCTTTTTCACTCACATCTTTAATTCTTAAGTTATGTTTCTTTGAATTGTCTTGCAGCTGTTGAATTGTTACTTCCTCATTCCTTGTTATTTTTAGGAGATTTTTCCTTTTTGTGATCACAAGCTGCAAACTTGTCTTCAAAGTTTGAAAGTCTATCCTCAGTTTCTTTCAAATGTTTTTGCCAGCTTTCAATGGAGTTTTTAATTTCCTGGATATCTCTTTGAATCTGTTTCATGCATTGTAAATCTCTCTTATACTGTTCATTCATGGTTTCCCTCATTTTCCTATGCTCCTCTATTTTTACATCTGTGTCTTCTTTAGAGATGCTTAGCAATTCTTTTATTATGTTTTTCATTTCTTCTTTTACCTGGGATAGAATTTCTGTTCTAATTTCTCTTACAGCTTCATGAAGCTGTTTCTTCATTTCAGTTGGTATCACTTCAGACATTTCAGGTGCGTGCCTCCCGATCTCCTCCGTGTTTATGTCTCCTGGACTTGCACTGCTTGGGTTGGACACCAGAGATTGCCCTCTCCCTCTTTGCCTTGGCATGTTCCTGATTCTTCCCACACACATGGGTAGTGTGGTCCCAGACACCTCTGGCATTGGCCACAACTTCTTCAAAGTGAGATTGTTTGGCTTTTCTGGCCAGTGCTGGCTATGGGCATCCCACGGTGGGCGCCTGTGCCTCTGCACTGAGCTGGGTACCAGCCCACAAGGGCGCTTGGAGTTTGCATGGGAGCGGAACTGGCCAGGGCCTGGGAATCTAAGCTGGTTAGGAAGCTATGCGATGTTGTGTGGAACGCATGCAGGGGAGCGGAACTAGGTCCAAACAACTTCCTCAGGTCCACCCACAGCCTGGAGCTGCCGGATGACTGGTTTTTCTCGCCAGTGCTGGCTATGGGTATCTGATGGTGGGCGCTGTGCCTCTGCACTGAACTGGGTACCAGCCTACAAGGGCCCCTGGCATTTGCATGGGAGCAGAACTGTCCAGGCCCTGTGGATCTAAGCTGGTTAGGAACCTAACCGATGTTGTCTGGAACACGCATGGGAGTGGAATTCGGTCCAGGCAACTTCCTCGGGTCCACCTACAACGTGGAGCTGCCGTAAGAAACCAGCAGCAGTACTGGCCCTGGGCTTATCCTGCCCAACTCCAAAATGGCTCCTGGCCAATTGCTGTCTCCCATGGGGGGACTGAGTCCCCTGCACTCACCACCAGCCAGCATAGATCTCCGTGTCTGCCACTCTCTTCTACTGCTGCGTCTCTTTGCAGAGACCTCTGGGGTCCACCATGACCATGACTATGACTGCGACTGCGGTGGTCCACAACTGTGTGTCCCAGGCTCAACAGCTCTTAGCTCAGAGTGAGTCTGGCTCCAGGCTAGGGTGCTGCCAGCTACCACCTTCTTCTTTGTTTAAATTCTTCTTTTTATTCTTTCTGTGGGCTTCGGTTCTTATTTTAGATTCTTCATGGTTCTAGGGGACCCACTCCCTTCCTTCTTTTCCTCTCCATGATGTGTTCCAGCATCTGAACTGTTTCTCTCAGAGAGCCTGTTTACTCTGCTGCTTACTGTTCCGCCATCTTTCTGGAAGTCCCTCCAGAATATTATTTTCTTGTCCCTGCTACCAGCTGCGGTCTCCAGCTTCCTCTGTGTCATGTGACTACTGTATTTCTGTGACACATGTCCCAACATTTCACAAGAGTGAAAAGAATACTTGCTACTGACTCACACAACATTTTCAATTTAACATTAGTTCCAATCTTGCTTCCAGTGTTTCCCCTCCAAACACTTCCTTCAATTAACTGATGATTTCTGAAAACACACTGTTTCTTTGTCCTATTTTGTTTGGTTCTCTTAGAATGTTCTCTGCCTCTTTTTCTCCTCTTGGATTCTACTGTTTTCCCAGGGAGAGCCCTATCATTTTTCCTGGAGGTATACCCCACTATTATACAATCCCTGTCTTCCTACCTTTGTAACAGAGATTTTTCTGTTTACTAGATGCTTCGGTCAGATATTTTCAGGTGGATGAGCTTTTCGTGCATTTTGATCTTCCAGAGAGAGAAATTGTTGCTGCAGAGCACCTACGAGTCCTTTACAATCATAAATGCCAATCTAGGATCACAGGAAGAATAGGTAAATAATGACTGATTTGTTTGAAAGTAAAACAGTCAAACACTGGCTGGTGTAGCAGGAATGCTACACAAGACAGAGCTGGAGACCTGGTCTACTGCCTATTTCATGCGTGTCTTGGAAAAAAAATTACCCTCTTTGAACTCAGCTTCTTTATCTGTAAAAACATGAATTATTCTGCCTCTGTCATTGCCCTACCTACCTATGGAATGGTTGTGGTAACCAAACCAAGAAACTCATGTAGCCTTTAAATGCTAACCTAAGGGATTAAATTCCTAGATAGCTGGGCAACACAGTTTACTCTGAATAGCAAGGTTTTTATACCATTATCTCTCTCCATCCAAGAATACATTATCAAACTCTTCTAAAGTTGCAAAACTAAGAGAATTCACTTACTCCCTCCCCTGTGTTTCCATTCATTCATTCATTTGCTCATTCATTAATGCAGTATGTATCAAGTGCTGCTACATACCAGGCACCACATGAGGTACTGGCAAATATCCACATGGGCACAGTCCCCTGCACTGAAAGGTCTTGCATTGTTCTAAGGTCACCTTAAAGTAGACAGGCACGCAAGCAAGCAAATAAGCTGACAAATAAGATAATTCTAGGGAGGATAAGAGGCAAAAAGCAAATATGACAAGGCAAGACAGTGGTGGGGAGTGAGCTGCATCAGAGTATTCAGGAGCGGTCTCTGGAGAGTGACACATGAAGGCAAGGAGCCAGCATGAGGACAAGGAGCCAGAAAGTGGAGATGCTGAGGAAGACCAGACTTGGGAGGACTGAAGAGGGTGAGCCGAGCGTGGAGGCCTAACGACTCTGGGCTGTGCTGGGTGGTGGAAGGTGATCTTTGTGCTCAGAGAAACTAAGAAAGAGCAGAAGTAGATTTTCTTTGGCAGTAAAGGTCAAGGAGCTTAAGATTGCTGTGATTCTGATGAGAACTTACCCTTCTGAATAGTACTTTATGGTATTCACATCTATATAACCACATCCGAAGGGAGTTTTGAGCTTTATGTTTTTACTACTTTAACATAAATAAATGCAAAGGGTTCTTAATATGGCCCATGATTGTCAGTATTTTACTAGAATGCTAGTTTTCATAAGTTATTATAGTGATGAATTGTAGCACTCTTTACTATCACTTATTGATCACCAATATTTACTGGAAAGTCTGAATTAAAATATTTAAGAACGTGTTTAATTTTATTCCATTCATAGTATTTTTTCTGTAAGAAGTGCTAAGTTTTTTTGTTGGTACTGGTTGAAGGAGGAAAAACTCCACAATCTCTCATGAGGTCCTCATGGAGTCACACACACACACACACACACACACACACACACACGAATAAAATTTCTCACTGTGATGGCTGCACAGTAATCCATAGTAGGAACTGACCAAGTGAAGAAGACTAGGGCAGGGTTAACCAAGTCAAATATCACGTTCATGATTGGATGAGAATGGTCTGTAATCAGCTTCTACGCTCCCCCTTCCTGGTAGATAAATGCATGTAAATAAATATTATTAAGGTGCTCTGAATCCTTTGGTCTCTTGAGTGTAGAATCTTCTTGGGAGTCTGCTTGTACTGCTACTTTGCTCAGCACACTAACATGCTCTTCCCACCTTTTCCTCTACAGGAGAGGGGAGCCAGCCCTGCTGTTCTACTAGGGTGGCTGAGTCTTATGGTTGATACACTGTGTCAACTTGAGCAGTTTAGAAGTTTAACTGAGAGACTCAGCAGGGAGCCAGGGTTCTTACTTTGTAAATATCCTCATCCTGTGCAAAGAAGGGCAAGGAGATTTTATGAGTACTACACCCCCCACCCCCACATCCTTGCTAAACCCCCTATGCTACACTGCCCCCATGAAGGGTGGGGGTGGCCTGTATACAGTGTAAGGGAGGTGAGGAGGCTTGTTTTTGCCTCTTTTGCTCTGGCTACTGCCTTAAAGTGTCACCCCAGTGCCATGCCACCCTACCTTGGAGCAACTGATTATGGACTGAAATCTCTGAAATTTGTAAGCTAAATAAACTTTCCCTTGGTTCCCTTTGGGTGTCAGGTGTTTTGTCCCAGCAATGAGAGAAAAGTAACTGAGACAGAATTTGGTACCAGTGGAGTGGGGTCATTGCTGTGACTGTACCTGACCATGTGGTTCAAGAGTCTCTGGGAATAGCTTGTGGGAAGAGTTTGGAAAGGTTCAGAAATGTTGCCTGAATGCATAGAGCTGGAACAGCTTAGGCTGTTCTGTAGGGGAGATTCTGGTCAGAGCTTAGGAGACTAGAAGGCTGATAGAAAGCCTGCTGATAAAGACCAGGCTCAGGAGGTGTCTGCTGGGAAGAACTGCATTGGGTGTTGGACTTCAGTTGATGAGTTGATGTTTGTTATAGCTTGGTGGAAAGTTTGTCTGCATTTTGCTCATGTCCAGAGACTTTGCCTGAGACTTAAGATTAAGGACAGTGGACTAATTAATCTGGCAAAAGAAATTTCAAGGCAGTCAAATGTTGAGGCCATGGCATGGCTATTGTTGGGGTATTTAGTCAGATTTATGTTGTGAATCAAGAGCACAGAGCCCAGCATGGTAATTTAAAATGTGAGTTTGGCCAGAAAGGAAGCTCCAGTAAAGCTGCAGACTGTAAATATAGAGCTGAGACCTCAATTGCTCAGAAGAAACAGAGAAATAGAAAAGATGGCCTGGGGGGCATCATGGGAAGCAGCAGGGCTCCATGCTTTGCAGCCTCAAAACTGCCAAAGTGAAAGACTGCTTGGAGGAGAAAGCCACAGAGCACCATGTTGCAGAATGGCAGCAGAGGCCCCATAAGGTTCCACAATGGCGGTGGCATAGAGAATCTGTTCCTCAGAACCAGGTTCAGAGTGCCCAGTGATGCAGGTACTTGACCTCTGTGGACAAGAGGGGAAAGCCTGGCTACTGCTCCAGCTGGCAGCAAACCTTGGCATCATCTGCATGGTGCTGCTTTTAGGTGCATGCAGAATGCATGAATTCTGAGGTTAAGGCAGCTTCCACCCTGATTTCAGAAGACCTGGGGGGCCAGGCAGTGTGCCCCTGAGAGGGTAATGTGTGAAGCTGTGAGTGTGAAATCAAAGGTAGTGGAGAACCCAGAAGTTTGGAAAAGCCAGGAACGTGGATTATCTAAGGAAACCTACAATAAGAGGGAGCCAAGCCAGCCCAAGAAAGAAGCTGTATGAGCTAAACCCACTGGAAGTGCTGCAGGAGTGGAACCACACAAGTCCTTTGGAGCTCACAGTTTGCCACAGATGGCTTCAGATGCTGGCCAAGCAGCTATAGGACTTAACATTTGCCCTACTGGATTTTGGACTTGCTTTGGTTCCAATGCTTTGTATTCCTGTTTGTAACTTTTGGAATGGTAGTGTCTATCTTGTACCATTGCATGTTGGAAGTGTTTAACTTTGTTTTCATTTGTACAAGGGCTTGCAGCTAAGGTTTGCCTTACTTACATCTCGGAAGAGACTTGGGACTTTTCAGCAATGCTGAAACTGTTAGGACTTTGGCAACTCTTGGATGGATTAAATACCTTTTGCACAAAGGGATGTGCGTGAGTCTTTGGGAGGGGGGTCCAAGGACAAAATGTTATGTTTCTAATGTAATATAATGTTGATAGATTTAATGCTGGTTCTTAAGGATTGTTAAGCTGTGTTACAATGTTCAAGTTGCAAAATGTTAAGAATAAGCATGCCTTTGTATCTGGAGGCTGATTTAAAGAAACCTGTCTGGTTGCCAAGTTGACAAGGGGTGGATTCTTATGGTTGATACATTGTGTCAACTTGAGAAGTTTAGAAGTTTAACTGAGAGACCCAGCAGGGAGCCAGGGTTCTTACTTTGTAAATATTCTCATCCTGTGCAAAGAAGGGCAAGGAGAGTTTATGAGTGATACACCCCCCCTCCCCTGAAGATGGGGGTGGGGATGGGGTGACCTGTGTACAATATAAGGGAGGAGAAGAGGCTTGTTTGGCTCTTTTGCTCTGGCTGCTGCCTTGAAGTGTTGCCCCAGTGCAGTGCCACCCTGTCTTGGAGCCAGCTGATTATGGACTGAAATCTCCAGAATCTGTAAGCTAAATAAACTTTTCCTTGGTTCACTTTGGGTGGCAGGTGTTTTGTCCCAACAAGGAGAGAAAAGTAACCAAAACACTGAGTGACCGTGGATATCTGGTTGATTGAGACAGTCATCCTTTATCCTGTTGAGTGTCTTTTCCCTTTCTCCTGCTGCCCCTGGGCCGTTCGGGAAAGCTGCCAGAAGCTAAGTGCTCCTCCTGGGCCTGGCCACATGTCATCCCTCTGGTTGTAGCAGTGCCCCCACTTGTGATTTCCTTAGCTCCCGGATGTTGGAACCCACTCTGCCTGATTATGCAGCTCCCCCCAGGCAGCCACTCTCTGCCAGGCATTGAACTTCAGGCTCCTAAATGTGGAATCTGTCAGGCTGAGAACATAAGTGCTCCCACCCGTTATTACCCGATAGAATGCTTATAAAAAAGGACTTTATAAACCAAGGCATAAATACATAATTTCATGAGCAAAGCTGCAGTGCACAGTCCTGGGTTTAAAGCTGAAAGCCTTTCTAATGTGTTGCCAGAGGATTAAATGCTATCACTGTGTTTCAGGCAGTGATTTTTATTACATGTTTCATGCAGGATTTGGCATTGGAAAAGAAGGAATTTTGCACACATCAAATTGAAATTAGATGGCAGTGTGCTGCTATTTGTAGCCTGCATGCTATTGTTTTGAGGACAATGTCTTCTGTTGAGGTATTCTCTCTTCTCTCTTCTCTCTTCTTTCTCTGTCTCTGTCTCTCTTTTCTCAACAGGCATTTATTACCTTTGAGTTCCTAATAAACCCTTTTTTCTTAATGCCTGGTACTTTCCAAAATTATGTTTCCAGGTAACAAGTACAGTGGCGAGTTTGCACTATCAAGAGGGCAACAAATTAGTAAACATGGGAATACACAGAAAATCAGGGATTCACATTTGCAGAGAAAAAGATCCAGGATCCTTGCCTTGTACTTTAAAGAGGTGCCCAGGCCAGGCCAGTGGGTACGAGGTTGTGGCTTTAGATGGCCGCTCTAGGTTAGAATAAAACTTGTGTGTCTGAGTCTCATTTAAAAATCATTTTAGATCCTGGCTGATTGGATATTATATTAAGTAAAACAAACCAGACACACAAAGACGAACACTGCCTGATCTCACTCATATGTGGAATTCAAACAAGTTAATTTCACAGAAATGGAGAGTAGAATTGTTACCAGAGGCCATGGAGAGTAGTGGGGAGTGGGGCTAATGCAGTATTACAGTGAAATAGGAAAAGGTAATTCTGGTCTTCTATGGCATAGTAGGGTAACTATAATTAACAATGATATATATCTCAAAATATTTAGAAGAGGTGGTTTCCAGTGTCCTCACTTAAGAAATTATATAATGTTAATTACCCTAATTTGATCATGGCCTAGTATATACATGAATCAAAACACCACAGTGTACTACATTAATATGTACAACTATTGTGTCAATCAAAACCAATAAAGATCATTTCAAGTCCTAGCTGATCAGGCCTTTTGAAGGTGTAGGCCACACTCTGGTTTCACTCTTGTATGGTGAACAGGGTCCCCCAAGTCTGACTGTCCACCAGCTTCCTTTCCTCTTCTAATAAAGCAGTCACTTCTTGTCTGCAGTTTTGCGTTCTGTGGCTTTAGTTACTGACAGTCAGTGATGGTTGAAGATAGTAAATGGGAAATTATAGAAATAATTCATAACTTTTGAATCGTGTGTGATTTTGAGTAGCCTAATGAAATGTTGTGTCATCTGGCTTCCTCTTGCTTGGTTCTGCTTGGCATAGAATCATCCCTTTGTACAATGGAGCTACATTGTTTATGCTACCTTTCTGTTAATCACTTAGCTGTCATGGTTATCCAGTTGACTGTTGTGGTATCACAGTGATTGTGTTCAAGGAACTACTTATTTATGGCAGTAGGGATTGAACCCAAGCCTTTTGTACTACGCTACCTCCCGAGCCCTTTTTTATTTTGAGACAGGGTGTCACTAAGTCATCACATTGCCCAATCAAAGGTCAAAGTCATGACCCTCCTACCTTGGCCTCCCAGAGTGTGGGGGTACAGGTGTGCACCACCACACCTGGCTAGGTAACCCTTAGTTTAATAATGGCTCCGAAGTTCAACAGTAGCGCTACTACAATTTTATCACAGTGTATTATTATAATAGTTATTGTTGTTAGTTTCTTACTGCACCTAAGTTGTTAGACTTTGTTGTAGTTATGTATGTATAGGAAAAGTCACCATCTGTATAGACTTGGTATTGTCTTTTGTTTCTTGAATCCTCTGGGGTCTTGAAATGTATCCTCTGCAGATAAGGGGAGGGGGCTACTCTATTTTCTACCCTAATTTCCTCCCTAGAAACAAAATTTTATCTTCTTAATGGCTGGTACCAGAGATTCCCTTTGTAGGGTCGCCTTTGGAGAACAGGTGCTGTAGTATTGATAGTGACAACTGAGGGCTAAAGATGAGACACCGGAGCAGAGGAACAGGCTGGTACATGCCTCACTGGGAAAGCACAGCAGCTCTGCATGAAACCAGGAGAGCCATGGCTGCAGACGGTGAGGAAGAAGAGCACCAGACAAGGGCCTGCAGGTTACTACAGTAGCAGAAGGACTCCGTGGTGGCCGTGGCCGTGGCCCTGGGCGGAAAGACTGAAGCACGCTTAGCAAAGGCGTTCCAGTTTCTCCATTTACATTTCCAAGATGTCAGTGTCCCAGCATCTTTGTCCAAATGGGTTCAGGAGAAGGCAGTGCTGATAAGCTCCTGTAGAACAAGGTCCTGGGTTGGGGGCTTGGCTGCCAGTAGCTGTGGACAGACGTAGCCAGCTGTGCAGCAGCTGGAGGCAAGAGGACCCTAGCGGGGTGGGCCTTCAGGGGTTCTGTGGAAGTCTCAGGTGAGAGATCTGGATGGTCTTTGTCATGGAATCTGGAGATTTTAGCCCATTTTCCTTGGAATCAGGAAAGCCTCCTATTGACTTTGGGTTATGCACTTCTCTAGTTTCAGAGGGCCTACAATGCAGTACTTTGTAAGAGGTGCTATGAAAATGATGGTAATGAGCTGGTTTGCAAAGATCTTTGGCTTGTACCTGGACAAAACGAGGGCAAAAATTCTTGGTGCAATTAGGCAATTTAAGCAGTGGGGTTAGAAAAAACTCCTGTGGGCAACTTCATTGTAGAATAGCAGTGCCACTCTGTTTATATAAGCGTTTTTCTATTGGCATACATTCAAATCAAGGAAAATTACGGAAAATCTAGTTATAACCTTTCATGGGCCCACTCTCTAACAACATTCTTAGGAATAAGGCTTTCAGAAGGATATCGGGTTGTGTTTCCTACTCCACATACGTTCTGGGAACATGGACCATTCTCCTGTGGATTATGGCTTTTGTGGATGGGGTCTGGGGTTTTTCCCCCC
>RJWT010054015.1:0-10410 GCA_004365215.1 Cuniculus paca | reverse complement strand
TGTTCAGTTGACTTGAACTTACCCAGGTCTTCACTGCAGTGCGTGTCCTCCCAGGCACAGTGAGTTAGGCCTTCTGGTCAGCTCACGTTTACTGAACACCTGCCCGATAACGGCACAGGCATTGGGGGACCCCCCTGAGCGCAGTGCCAGTGTGTACGCTGACATTCACCACCTCATTCCTCCTGGGGCTTTCTCTTTCCCACCATGGTGGTCCTTCATGTGGGGAGACCTATGATGAATGTCTGCAACCCTCTTCTTCCAGGTCAAGGACACACAGACCACCTTCCACTTGGAGGTGCAGGCCACTCCAGAGTGGGATACCCCTGCATCCTGGTACACAGTGGCCCCCAAGTTAACAGGTGAGCCTCTGAGGGAGGGACAAAGGAAGTAGAACGGGCTGTGGCTTGGGATGGGCTTAATAGGACACGACCAATGTTGAAGTTGGAGATGTGACCTGGTGCTTGGGTGCAGGCTCCTGAGCCTCTTCATCTTTGCACTTCAGCAGTCTGAACAGCCCTGGCCCAGATCTGCATGGCCTGAGTGCAGGCCTCAGGGAAGGGCAGAGCCCTGCAAGAGGAGAGGGCCCAGAGTGCCTTCCCTCTTGTCCTGGAGTCTAACCGTGGAAGTGAGGGCCAGGGAGCGGATGGGAGGCTGGAGCCAGGGACTCGACCTCCTGTTCTTTCCTCAGTGCCCTCCTGATGAGCCCCTCACTGCCTCCCCAGGTCATCCAGGTGGCCCAGGGAAGCCCTCAGTAGGAGCCCTCTGAGGAAAGTCACCCAGTCTGGCTTCTGCACAATCGCATGACCAGGATGCTTTGAGCGGGACTTGGGGTCGGAGCCCCTTCCCAGGCCTTTGACCCTGCATGGATGTGGGGAACATCACATGGTCAGTGAGTGGGCTTCCGTGTGTGAGGAGTGAATGATGCTGTCTCAGCCCAAGAGGGTCTCTTAGCTCCTCATCAGGAGTGTGGAACTCAGTGGGCAAAAGGAAAAAGGATAATGAATTTCTCTTTTTCTTTCTGGATCCAAACCTCGATTGCTAAGGCCTTTGGCAGTTCTAAAACTGTGACTTCTCAGTTAGGTGACTTGGCGACTCTGGAGTCACTGACTTTCTCCAGCACATTACCTTTACTCATGTGGGAAGTGGAAGTGTAATACTAAAGAAGACATCTTCCCTAAGTCAGTAAGTTGCCCAGGATGGGCTTGAACTTGCAATCTTCTGCCTCAGCCTCCCAGAGTGTGGGGTAATTACAGCAGTACACCACCAGTTTACAGGACACATCTTAACCAACCCATGTACTCCACTGTCTGAGGCTTGTAGCCTATAGAACAATGATGAATGCCAAGGTAAGCAAGCATGACAGAACATTTGTTTAACACTTAGAGCAAGCCCCACAAAACTTACAAGGCTTTCCTTCTCAAGCTTCAGAGGCACTGCTGTTAGCCCCTTTCACGGTTAAGCAAAGAAGTTCAGAGGGGCTCGGTGGTTTCAATTCCAAGTCACGTACAACGTAGGTGGAGAAGCTTCAAACCCAGAAGCTTGCACCTTTGGTCCTGCCATGTGCCTCCCTCCCCTAGCCAAGCCTTGCTTAGCAGGCTGTTGTGATGTCTCGTGTGCTATGTTGATTATGTGCATTATTGTAAGGTGGAATTTAGCTAAATATTATATAAGTGGGGCTGAGGATATAGCTCAGCAGTATGGTGCCTGCCTGGCAAGTACAAAGTCATGAGTTCAATTCTTGGTATTTAAAAAAAAAAAAAAATATATATATATATATATAAAATAAGTGGATGAACTAAGTGTGAAAACAAGCATTGTTTCTAAAACTTGAGCTGGATACTTAAAATACCTGATTAAAGTGAGTCACTTTTAAAAGCTGCTATTGAATTAGATGTGAGCAAGATTATAAATTGGAGGAAAATCGTAAGATTCTAGTTGGATTACACACTCACATTGCTCCAAACATGCCACTATTGATTCACTTTAAAGAAGCAGACTGAAAATTGCAGATGATTGGTAACTGGTGAGGTTTATGTAAGGGAAAAGATCCTAGCTCCCCTTTGACAAGGAGTAAATAAATGACTTTAAGTTGAAATAAAATAATTCTCTCTGATTAGGTCAGATACAGAGGCATAGGAGAAGCAAGTTAACCTCTACCCTTCAAGGGTCTTTGTCTGGGTCTGAGAATTAAATTGACATGAAACAGATTAACAGGGGAAAAACATGCAGATTTTAAAAGGTTTTGTGTGACACAGGAGCCTCATGAGGACATGAACATCTCAAAGAACGAGCAAAACCTAGATGCTTTTATACTAGGTTGAAAAAAAGAAAAAATCATTATGGAAAAGCAACTAAAAGATATGGAGAGGAAGATGAAGCCTTTTTGTCAGATTTTTCTCCACTTCCACCCCCACATCTTTGGTGATCCTTTCCTTTTGGCATGGAAAGGAAGTCTTTCATGTGTCAGTCCTTCCTTTCTGTTTTCCATTCTTTTCTTTCTTTTTTTGTAGCACCGGGGATTGAACTCATGACCTCGCACTTGCCAGACAGGCACTTAGGCCACTAAGCTAAATCCCCAGCTTTTCTTTCTTTCTTCTTTTCTTTCTTTCTTTCTTTCTTTCTTTCTTTCTTTCTTTCTTTCTTTCTCTCTCTCTCTCTCTCTCTCTCTCTCTCTCTCTCTCTCTCTGTCTTTCTCTCTCTCTCTCTCTCTTTCTTTCTTTCTTTTTGGACAGGGTTTCACTATGTAGCCCAGGTTGGCCTCGAACTTGCAGTGATCCTCCTGCCTCAGCCTCCTGAGTGTTGGGATTACCGGTGTGTACTACCACAGCTGGCTTATTTCTTGCTTTCATAAAGAAAAGGGAGGTTACATGTTGGGAGCAAAGCCGTCTGCACCTCGGGACAAGGTCGCTGCTTCTCATGAATTTGGCAAGGCCCCATGAGAAGTGTATGCAGCTCAGGGAGCTGACACACAAAGTCGCTTGGCCTTCCCCTGAGATAATATAGACACTGCCCCTCTTGTTCTCTCTGTAACCACCAAGGCATGATGTTTTGCAATATCCTCCTATGCTGATTGTATAAATAAATGCGCTGCAGTAGTTGGGTGGTCCTTTCTGCCGTCAGGAGAGGGGCTCCACCTGATCTCAGCTTTCTTGCATCTTGAGGTTTTGTTTGTTTGTTGTTTGATACCAGGAATCTAACTCACAACCTTGCGCTTGCTAGACAGGCACTGTGCCGCTTAACTATATCCCCAGCAGCATCTTGACTTTTTTTTCTTTTTTTTTTAATCCTCCACCATCCTCCCTCCAGAGTTTCAAAAGCTGTGCTGGACGTGACAGTTGCAGTGGCCTCTTGTACCTACTTATCAAGTGACTTTAACCCAAAATAATCTTTACACGAAAATGGCCTACTGTGAGATGGCATGTTCTCTGCCCTTCCTGGCTTTCTACTACACTCTGAGCTACTTTACAGGGAGATTTTGAGGTTTTATTAAAATATTTGTAGAGGACTATGTGGTAGGAGGGCTGGGAACCGCACCTGCCTGGCAAGCGCTGGGATTACAGGCGTGTGCCACCAGGCCCGGCTATTCGGGGTTTGTAGTAGAGTAGTATGATACTCTGGTAAAAAGCCAGGTAGGGGAAACTGATGTCATGGAGACAAGGGTCCTACATTCTTTAGTGTGAATAAGAACGCTGGCCTAACATACACATCAGATGGTACCTGGCCTTCCGGAGGGTTGTGCCAGGACTGGCCCTGTGAAGTGTGCACGCCCCTTCCTCGCGTACCGCGAGACTGGCACCAGGAAAGCCGAGGTCAGGAAAAGATGGGGCAGGAGCCCAGGCGCTTCCTTGTTGCTCTTGCTGGGCATCGAACCTGAGGCCTCACACAGCTAGGCAAAGCCTCTGACACTGAGTTCCAGATTACCAAAGGGCAGTTGGGAGCAAAGCACTTGAGTTGATCTGCAACGTGGGCCTCAGTCCACGCTCTCTGGCAGCGATAGGAACCACCTGTCACAGAGGGCGACCTTGCCTGCCCCGCGGCGGAAGGGCGCTCGGAACTCCGCAGCGCGCGGCCGAGTGCCCCGGAACCAGAGAAGCCAGGACGCGCCTACTGCCATCGGACCGCTTCCGGAAGGCGCGCAGCAGACGCAGCGGCTCTGGGACAGGGCGAGCGGCGCGCATGCGCGAGGAGTGGGGCGGCGGCTCGCGCGCCTTGCGAGGTGGATGTCTGGGCTGCGGGCGCTGTTGGGGCTCGGTCTGCTGGTCGCGGGCTCGCGGCTGCAGCTTGTGCGAAGCCAGGCCGGCAGCTGCCGCGCAGGACTTCCCTGGTGGAGGGTGCAGCGGCTAAGCTCGGCCGTCCGTGGGAACTCCGAAGTCATGGCGAGCACGGCGGTGAAATACCTGAGGTAAGCGAAGCCAGGGGCGGGACCGGGATGGTCCCTGCCGGGCGGGGGCCCAAGCTGCGGCTTCCCACAGCCAGGAGGAGGCGCAGGCCGTGGACCAAGAATTATTTAACGAGTACCAGTTCAGCGTGGACCAACTCATGGAGCTGGCTGGCTTGAGCTGCGCCACAGCCATCGCGAAGGTCAGGGGTGCAGTTCGCGACCTCTGGGAGGAGCGGGGGCGGCGCCTGCCAAGCCCTGCGCCTGGAACGGGGGCTGGAGGTAGGCTGCCCGAAACCCTACCTCTGTCTTCAGGCGTATCCCGCCACGGCCATGACCAAGAGCCCCGCTGCTGTCCTAGTCGTCTGTGGCCCGGGGAATAACGGAGGAGATGGCCTGGTCTGTGCCCGACACCTCAAACTCTTTGTGAGTCGGTGGGGACTGGAAGCTGTGGGAGAGGGCATGGAGGAGGACTACAGGATTTGTTTGAATTGCCACTTTCCTTGTCTCGTAGGGTTACCAACCGACTATCTATTACCCCAAGAGACCTAACAAGCCGCTCTTTACTGCACTGGTGACTCAGTGTCAGAAAATGGACATCCCTTTCCTCAGTGAAATGCCTTCAGAGGTGAGAGGCTTCAGTTCGGTCCCTCGCCCCGTTGACACTTGACCATGCTCTCTGCTCATCCTGTCTCCAAGTGGGGCTCACTTACCCAGAGCCCAGCATAAAAGGTACCCACGAGAAGTGGTAGAAGAGCAGCCTCTTCCACGAACTATGCTTCATGAGTCCCCAACACCACCACCTCTCAAGCTTCCTTTGCCTGTCTGTCCTTCACCTCTATAGTCAGATCTTCCTTAGTATACAGACTGCTTGTGACCTGTCTCTCCAGGGCTGGGGAAACTGCCTCATTCTAAATCCATTCTGCAAGTGCATGGGTTCAGGGGTGGGCAATTTGAGATGTTTTAACTTTCTTACCACATTTCACAGATGAAATGCAGAGAAGTGGTTTGCCCTGTCATACAGCTAAGACCAGAATCCAGTGCCCCTCACACTGCAGCTTTCCCACTGGCAAGCAGGCACTCAGAATAGAAAATGTGTCTGGGTAGGCTTGGTATACACCTGTAATCCCAGCTACTTAGAAAGCTGAGACAGTGGGATCATACTTTTGAGCCCAGCCTGGACAATTTAAGACCTTGTCTCAAAATACAGTTTGAAAAAGATTGGGAAGCTAGGGTTGCACCTAAGTGGCAGAGCTCTTCTGAGTTCTGACCGACCCTAGTACAGTATTGCCAAAACAATGTCTAGACTTAGCTTCGCCTGATTCCATGACCAGCCACTCTTACTCTAAACCTTAGGAGACGCTCTAAATGAGGTACAAGTGTACTGTGCCCTGAGGGCTCTCAGTCAGTGGCCAGCTCTCCCCAATAAGGCCTTCTGCAGCTGCAGTCCTGACATCCTTGTCTTCTTCACTGCAGCCCACGATGATTGACGAGCTGTATGAGCTGGTGGTAGATGCCATCTTTGGCTTCAGCTTCAAAGGCGATGTTCGTGAGCCATTCCGCAGCATACTCAGTGTCCTGAATGAACTCACTGTGCCCATTGCCAGCATTGACATCCCCTCAGGTGCTGGGATCTGAAGGTTGGGGAGGACTGAGGCCATGCACCGTCTCAAGGCTGGTGCCTAGGTGTCCTAATTCTTAGACACGGCTCAGATTGGGTCTCAAATAATTGTGAGTCTTAAGTGGGCAGAACACAGCTTTCCAGGTCCCATATTAGGGCTGGAGAACAAAGTTAAGGAGCCCCCTTTCCATGTTGGCCCCATGAAGACACAGAAACCAAAGGTGCATGTTGCTCCTAGAATCAGCTCATGATGAGACTTGGGGTCCTTTAGGACTAGCATGAAGCGATGTGTGGAAGGGGTCTAGATCTGTGACCTTTTCCATCCTCTTGAATACTACTGTCTTTTCAGGATGGGATGTGGAGAAAGGAAACTCTGGAGGGATCCAGCCAGACATGCTCATCTCCTTGACAGCACCCAAAAAGTCTGCAACCCAGTTTACTGGTCGCTACCATTACTTGGGGGGTCGTTTTGTACCACCTGCCCTAGAAAAGAAGTACCAGCTGAACCTGCCGCCCTACCCTGACACCGAGTGTGTCTATCGTCTGCAGTGAGGGAGGCAGGTGAGCATGCTTCCCACTAGAGACTTGGTTTCTTTCTCCCAGAACTGTGGAGGCCTGGGAGCTTTCTGGCCATAAAGATTAGTGAGTGGGCCAGGCATGGTGGTACACACCTGTAATCCCAGCACTCAGGAGGCTGAGGCAAGAGGATCGCTGTGAGTTCAAGACCAGCCTGGGCTACAAAGTGAGTTAAGGCCAGTCAGAACTGCATAGTGAAACCCTGTCTCAAAAAAGGGGGAAAAAAAAATTAGTAAGTGGTAGGAGCTAGAGAGCAACGTTGGAGATACGGTGTTCTCTCAAACAGAACAGGCAAGAGATCACTGTGGCACTAAAAGCAATGAAAAATAGCTGTTACATAGATACCATGAGGTGTGCTGTCCTTTACACAAGTGATTCTTACCTCTTTGGAACACAGACAGGAAGGTGGATGACAACTCTAAGCTACTTCCATTTATATTAGCATAACAAGACTTCAGGAGGTTAACAGGAATTTCTTGAAAGGCCCCAAGGAAAAAAAAAATCCCATAATTTGTACTCAACTCTCCCAGACTGGGAGTAGAGATGCATGTTGGGACTCACCTGTAGACCAGGAACCCAGGGGGCTGATATTTATAAATAATGTCAGAAGTGGGGAACATGTGAATGTAGCCTACAGATCTAAATTTTGTTTTTCTTAGCATCACAATATTTAAAAACCAAGACACTCCTGTAAGTCTGCATTTTCAGCCTCTTTTAGCAGAGATGCACCCTCAAATAAAGATGCCCCCATCTGCGTTCCTTTTTCCATTGTCCTCAGCAGTGCTTGTCCCTTAGCTGCCTGGCTCCTGGAAGTGCTTGAAATTGTGGTCTCTGGGTTAGAAGCTGCAGAGGGCACTACATCCATGCCCTCAACTAAGGTTTGGCAAAGTGCTCCTCAAAGCAAAGAGCTGTTTCCTCTTTGGAAGGGAGGGACTTCTACTGCACAAGTGTTGCAGTAACACAGGTCTCAAGACTAGCTGGAAAGGAATCAGTTGAGTTCCACCTTCACCATTCAGTCTCTCTTTTGTTTCTTCCTTTTGACTCTCTGGTCAGTGCTGACTCTAGTTGTTTCCCCCTCTGGATGCTGCTGCCTCTTTTTCTTATCTCTGCTCTGTATTTCTCTATTCCCACCATCCTCATCTTCATCACATACACCCATGACCTCTTCCTCCTGATAGTGCTGTCTTTTCTTCTTGCCTCTCTTATCACTGTGTGTTCTGTTTTCTGCTCTCCTGGTCTCACTGTCTAAAGCTGTCTCCTCTCCTTCATCTTTTTTCAAGTCCTCTTTGTGCTGCTGTCTCTTTTTGCTTCTGCTGCAGGGTTCAGTGTATGCTCTGCTCTCTACCACCTTTTCCCAGACATGCTCCACAGCCTCCTTCCGTCTTCCCTCTTTACCCAAGACCACTGTCTCCTCTTTCTCCTTTTTGTGATGTTGCCTCTTCTTTTTCTTGTGAGGCTGACTGGATTGTGCTCTGCTCTTTAGTTCCCCAAGCCCTGTAGCCTGTTCTTCCTTCCTCCCTAAGGTTCCCTCTCTCTCATCTATAACACTTTCTTCATGTCCTCTTTTCTTCTTGCTTTTCCTGCTGCTGTGGTTAGTGTGTTCTAGGTGCTCATCATGTAGGTGCTCCTGATTCTTTTCCATTGTTCTAGCTTCTTTCTCCTCTTTTTGCTTCCTTTTCTTTTTGTTTTTTTTGGGGGGCTTGCTCTCATTTTGTGGTGGAGAGGTCCCTGGGTCCCGGCCTTTGAGATGAGCCAGGAAGGCCTGCTCCTGGGCCTCTAGCCGAGCAAGCTTGGCCTTCATTGTGATTCCAAGACGGGCAGCCCTGAAACAGATAAGGTCCCAGTCAGCTAAGGTGTCAGGGTAGATGGGCCTTGCCTTAGACCTGCAGGGGAAGGTGAAGGTTGAGGTGGGGAGCAGAGAATTGCCTGTCTTCAGACAATAGGTAGGTAGACAGTAGGAATTACTTCCCTGGAGTGAAAAGAATCCAAAGGTGGCAAAGGCCATCCTCAAGGTTGGGCAGAAAAAAAAGGACCTCAGGAAGGTGACCATGACTTACTTGTGTGCTGTTCGCCCCTCACAGGCCTGGAGCAGCATCTCGTCAGTCAGACTGTGGGGGCAGATGAAGAGTTACACCCAGATCTGGTGGAAGGGCTCAACCTCTCCTCCCCTCCAGTGTTTCTTTGATATTGAATTTTTGTTCAAGAGCTGGCACTTTTCATTGCTATAGATACAAAGATTAGTAGAACCTAATTTAATTATTACCCCCGCTCCCCTGGAAGCCCAATCAAACATTGGACTTGCCCTTTCGTTTATGATCAAGGGAATCTCCCACATAGCCCAGTGCTAAGAGAAGGCTCACATCTTTGGTGGCGTGGGCCCCTGCTTGTTGTCATCCATGCAGCTTTCCAAGTCTCTGTCTGGCTTTTCTTCACCTGAAGTCAGTGTGGCTGTCTAGAGGGGGGGATCAAAGGGGGACCATAGGGGTGGACGGGGCCCACTCAACACACTCACATCCCTCTTCCCTTGTGGAAGCCCACCAGGAATTTATAGCCCTTGGCAGGAACCTGCCAGCCCCAGCACTGTTGCAGAGCCAGAGAGCTGTGGCAGCCTGCATGCTTCATCTTGGTAGGTGTGGGCTGCAGCAGCTGGGAGGTGGAGCAGTCTTGCCTCTGGCTCACAGCTGGCTGGTGGCATAAGCGGCGAAATGCTTTGGGTCACCAAGTCCTCCCAGTGGTGCTGTAACTGACAATAAAGTGGCACTGTACCCCCCACTCAATACCTATTCACAGTACCTTTGTTTAGATTAACTGAAACTGCCATAGCCAAGGAGTCAGGGATACAGAGCAGAGCGAGTACAAGTAATTCCAGCCCAGACAGAACTCCATGGTGAGAAAGGAATCCAGGAGGACGTGAACAGTTAGGAAGGGTTGCCTGTGATACAGATGTAGGCCACTCAAGACTGCAGGGTTCATGGAACAGTTTCTGGGAGGAACCAATGAATTTCTTAGTCTTATAAGACAAGTGAGGTGAAAGGGCAAAAAGAAAAGAATGTCCCTGGTCAAGGGAGTAGCATGTATAGAAACCTGAAGGTGGGAGAACAGTGTCTCAAAAGAAGAGATTCTGTTTGGCTGAAGTATAGTGTGCTAGGGAGAACTGGCAAGAGGAGGCTGGAGAAGGCAGGGACAAAGCATGAAGTATCATGTAAGCCAGTCTGGTAAGTCTGGACTGCCATCATGGTCAGACACCAGCCAGTTACAAGGTTGATTCAGTGCTTTAGAACATTCGGGGGGGGGGGATGTAACTTGGTGGCAGAGCATTCGTCTTGTACGCATGGGGCCCTGGTGTTTTCCCCAGCACCGCTCCCTGGTACCCCCCAAAAAAAAAAAAAAAAAAAACAACCCTACTCTGGATGATTTTTGTTTTGTTTGCTGCATAGTTCAGGCTGACCACGAACTCCCTGTAATGCTCAGGTTGGCTTCCAACTTGCACTCTGGATGTGTGAAGGGTAAATGGGTTGGGGTAGCATGAGACTAGCGGTGAGAAAACCATTAAAGGGGTGATGGCCAGGTGTAGTGGCAGAACCCTGTAACCCCAGCACTCAGGAGGCTGAGGCAGGAGGATCACTGCAAGTTTGAGACCAGCCTAGGCTACATAGTGAGTTCTAGGCCAGCCTGAACTGCATAGTGAAACCCTGTCTCAAAAAGACTACAAATAAATAAAATAAAGGGGTGATGATGTCATAGTATAAGGCAACAGAGATTCAGAGAAAGGGGAAGAACTGCTGTGTAACATGTAAAGCCCTTAGTGTATGATCTTTTTTTTTTTTTTTTTTTT
>RJWT010054014.1:0-10340 GCA_004365215.1 Cuniculus paca | reverse complement strand
ACTTACAAAGTTTTGTGTGTAAACATAAATAAGGGATTTGTCTAAATTAGATTTTAATAAACAAGAATCTACTATGCATTTTGGTAGGCCCATTTTAATATTTTATTGAAATATTTTATTTCATTAAACTAATCTACTTCTGTACTTTAAAAATGGGAATACAAGATTTAAACCAACAAACCAGAACTATTCTTTCAGTCTTTCTTATGTCTTCAATCCTCTCTCCTATAACAATAACTATCAAATTAGTGCTAGCTACAACCTCCTTTTTTTATCTCTGTATTTCTTAGTACTTGTTGATATATAGCTGTATTTATCTAGATCTCAGGCTTTTATGCTCTAAGTTTCATATAAATTCTACAATACATGTTATAATTTTTGCTTTAAGGTCTGATATTTCTCTCAAGAAGATGGAACTTGGTGTTAATAGCGGTGATGAAAAATCCATAGAAAAACTGGGAGTGGGAAAGCATGACTGTAATCTCAGCACTCTGGGAAGGTCAAATCTCTTAAATTTGAACCCAATCTGGTCTATTTAGTGACTTAGGGAATTACAATCCCGTCAGGAGAAAAATAGATAAGATAGATAGATGTGGGGATGTAATTTAGTGCAAAGCCCTTGGTACAATGCCTATTATCACAAAAAGTAAAACAGAAAATGACATGAAAGGAAAGAAGAGAGAAAGAGAAAGAGAAAGAGAAAGAGAAAGAGAAAGAGAAAGAGAAAGAGAAAGAGAAAGAGAAAGAGAAAGAAAGAAAGAAAGAAAGAAAGAAAGAAAGAAAGAAAGAAAAAGAAAGAAAAAAAAATTTTTAGATATCACAATGGTTTGTGGTCCTGTGAAGTTCAAACTTACTTGACATAATCTCATTTCTTAAGATTCAATTTCTGTTGTTGGATTTTCTTGGGTATTACATAAGTGACATCAACACTGAATTTATCAAAAAATATACAAAATGTATTTAATGATGAGTAGACACTTCCTTTTCAAATTGGTAGCTCTATCTCCAATGCACCTTACAAGAGGAGACCTACAGAAATTTTGTCTATTGTCTGCCAGTGGCTACTTTGTAGATGTTATTTGGGTTTGATCCTTAGTTTTTTTGTGTGTGTGTGTGACTTGGGCTTAGAGAATTAAATAAAAATATCTTAAGAGTTATTCAAAAGTAGATTTTTTATTTCCTACCCCCTTCCCTCCCTGAAGCTCTTATTCCCCTTCCCATTTGCAAAAGCTATTTTTATCATTTCCCCCCTCTGTTCTTTTATTTTCATTCTTTCTCTCTCTTCTTCCCCTTTTCTCCATCACTTATATCCCCATCCATTTGAAAAAGATCTCCATATTTCTTATTTATCTTCTACTATGCCCTCTCTCTCTGTCTCTTCTCACATAAGAGAAATCATGAGATATTTAAGCTTGTGTCTGACATTTTATTTAATAGTTACAGCTCCCCATGACAAATATAATCATTATATACTGCAAACATGTACTGATAAATAAAAGTGACAAAAAAGTTATTCAGAATAATTTTTCAAGTTTATGAAAGTTATTCAAGCAAACACATCAAGTGCTGAAAAGAAAAATATCAATGGTATCCAAATGAATATTTAGCAGTTACTAAAGGTAAAAGTTATTTTCTCAAAGCAAGCAAAAGTCTAAGTTAAGATCATTTAAATGATTTCCATGAAATTAAATTTAAAAAAAGAAATTTAAACTGGGCATGGTGGCATATGCCTATAATCCCAGCATTTGGGAAACTGAGGCAGGAGGATTGCCATGAGTTCAAGAGTAGCCTGGGCTACATAAGCAAGTTCAAGGTTTGCCCGCACTACATAGTAAGACTGTCTCAAAAAGAAAGATCCAAAAAGGATATTTCATTTTAAAGTATATTAGTTTTGTTCAAAATTTAAGCTTTGGAGACACTTACTGTGCATTACTATATGTTGCTGCTTTGAACATTAACTTTATACATTACAATTTATATAAACAAATAAATTACACTGAAATTTTCTGACTCTATCACACACTTACAAAGTCACTTCCAACTATCTTTTTAGTTTTTTAAATTTAGTTCTCAACTTTTAAAAAATGTATTCTTTCTGAATTTTGCATTGAACAAAAAAATAAGCTCCATAACTTTTTTTTATGTACAAAGCACACATATATAGAAAACATATATATATCTTGTATATAAAAATTTTGTGAGAAACAGGGGTGATGGAAAACTGTCTAAGAAGCTTTCTCAGGGGTAATAATGAAAGTTGAAAATTCGATTTAAAACTATTGTTTTAAAGAAGTTAAGAGGAGAAACTGTTTACGAAGTTGGCCTATTTCTGCCTACTTCAGATGCCCATAGATCTGATTTTTGCTAAGCCTAGTGTTTCTTGCTGGAGGAAAATAGGAGGTAGCTGTCTGTCCCAGTGAGATTACATGGTTCCTCCAGTACCTTTGCTGCTGCAGGATTCTGCAGGTACAAACTGGCTGCCTTCAGTTCAGTACTTCTGTGTGCCTCTTAACACACAGCTACCCCTGCTCTTACACCTCTGGTATGATTCCTCCATCTAGTTTTCTAATTTTCAAAAGTTGTTGAAATATTAAGTGTACTGAGATCTCTTTTATTCTTGCTTCGGGCTAATATTTTATTCTGCTCTGTTGTATTGGGAGATTGATGAAATAAGCCTAAGTGCCAAGTTACTATGTTCAATAGAAATTCATAATCTTTTAAATGAGAATAAAGCAAATTTTAATTACATCCATTTAACTGAAAGCTTCCCTATCCTCCTCTCTTCTCTTAAAAAACTTTAACATGCTCAAATTCTTTTAAATTTTTATTGCAAATTAAGTCTTCTAACCTGTTTTGATCACAGATATAAAGAATACAATTTATGTTACTGTCAGAGAAAGATTTGCACTCAGCCTGAAGCTGAACTTGCTGTAGGCATTATGGCAATAAACAAATGCTTTGGTTTCTATGGTTTCTCCTATAGCTGACATTTAGCAGATATTGTTACATGATCTGGGGCACCAGGGAGATATATATATCAGAGAAGGCAGGAAAACAAAGAAAGCACCAGAGAATTAGAGTCACAAAACTGTGATTTCATTGTTCTACAAGGATTTGATGGTTGAATGAAACTGAGCTTGAATAGAAATGCTTTTCTCTGTTCCTCTCTCTGGAATAATTTAAGAGAAAACCATCAGGGAAAAATAATTACACAAGAGACTAGGTAGGTGGGAAGTCAAGGAACCTAGCCATTAAGCAAGACTTTCAAGATGGCTTGGACATGATACCTTTGTAACCCTATGATAAAGAATGTCTTGACATATCTTTCTTGACATTGTGAAATGTGCTTAGTTGGCCTTTTGTATACTTACTTTGGTTCCAACTTTTTAAATAGGTGAATTGGAGATACAAAAGAAATAAAATATATAGTACATTTGCTTTATTTATTCATTGTCAGCAGAGACTTGGTTTGTTTTCATATTTTGGCCATTGTAAATAATGCTAAAGTGAGCATACATTACAGACCTCACTCAAGATACTAATTTCAGTTTCTTTGGCTATGTATCCAGAATAGGACTGCTGAATCACACAGTAGTTTTCTGAGGAAATATCACACTGTTTTATATAATGTTTGCACCAATTTATAACCTCACCAATAGTGTACAAGAGTTCCCTTTCTCCATTCTTATTATTTGATTCTTTGATAACCATCATCACAAGCATGAGATGGTATCACATGTTGGTTTCAATCTGCATTTCCTTGACATTCATTGATGATAGTACTTTTTCACCGGTATGTATCCTTTCCCTTCCCTTCACTTCCTTTTGCATGCTTTTTTTCCTGTCCTTTGTGTTTTCTTTCTAAAAATTGTCTAACCCAAGCTGACATGTCCTACAAAACTACCTTTCATAATTGATGGAGAAATATAATACTTTCTTGATAAATACCACCAAACTGCCACTCCAAAAAAATTCTGAAAGAAACCTTAGTAGGAGACAATGAAACTAACAATAACAAAAGATCTAATAGAATGAGTATGCCAGGTAGGATGCGTTGTTAAGTAGAAGAGAAAGATATGGAATCAGCAACAGGAAAATAAGGTGATGATAGGAATAAGTCAGTTCCTAAGAGTAATAACTCTCAATATAGATGGTTCCCATTCACCAATCAAAATACACAAACTGGCAAAATGGATCAAGAAATGAAATCCAACAGTATACTATATACAGGAAACATTTTTAACTCCCTGTTTTGGTTACTTTCTCTTGTTGCTGAGGCAAACACTTGACACCCAAAATTAGGGAAGAAAAGGTTTATTTAGCTTACAGTTTCTGGAGATTTCAGTCTATAATCAGCTGGCTCCAATGCAGGGTAGCATGGCACAGGGGCAACATTTCAAGGCAGCAACCAGAGAGAAAAAGCAAAATGAAAGCCTTTTTTCTACCCTCAAATTGTAGACAGGCCACCTGCCCCCCACCTTCAGGGTGGGTGTAACACAAAATGTCCTTGCCCTCCATTGCACAGGATGAGGATATTTACAAGGAACCTTGACTCCCTGCTGAGTCTCTCAGTTAAACTACTGAACTTCTCAAGTTGATACAGTGTATTAACCATAAGACTCCCCCTCCCAAAAAAGCTCCCTCAGACTGAAAATCAAAAGATGGAAAATAATATTCCATGCAACAGTAACCAAACAGAAAGTAAGTAGATTTCAAGCCCAAACTGATCAAAAGACACAAAGAAAATCACTACATATTGGTTAAGGGAACAATTCAGCAGCAAGCAATGATAACAATTACACATATGTACTGAACATTAGTGTACCCAATTCCATAAAACAAGCACTACTGGACATAAAAGATCCGATAAATATAAGCACAATTATAATGGGGAAACTCAATGCCCCACTATCACAAATGAATCAAGTAGACAAAACATCTACAGAGAAATATTAGAGTTGAACAAAACCTTTGAAATGAAAAGGACTTAATACGTATTTACAGTGTTCCACCAAAAAAAAAAATACACTCTTTTTAGCAGCAGAAAGAACTTTCTCCAAAATGTAAAAGAAGTGATATCATACCATGGATATTATCAGATTATAACACAATGAAGTTAGAAATCAATGACAAGTCCCACAGAAATTATGAAAATGTATGGAAACTAAACAATAGACCCTTAGCTAAGCAATGGGTTATAGAAGAAATTAAGGAAGAAATAAGACAGTCTCTAGAACTATCAATAATGATAGTACAAATACTACAACTTATGAGAGGCAATAAAAGCAACCCTAAAATGAAAGTTTATAGTTGATAAAGCCCATGTCACAAAAACCAAGTGAGCCCAAATAAGTAACATAACAATGAACTATAAAGTCCAAGAAAAACAAGAACAATCCAAACTCAAAACTAGTACAGGAAGGAAATTATAAAGATCAGAACAAAAATCAATTAAATTAAGACCAAAAGAGTACAAAAAATAATGAATTGAAGAGTTGGTTCTTCAAAAGTATAAATTATATAAACCCTTACTCAATTGATCCAAAAAAGGACACAAAAGACTCAAAGAAATGCAATTAGAAGTGAAAAAGATGATATAACAACAGACAATGCTGAAATAAAAAACATTATTAACAACTACTTCACAAAACTGTATACCAATAAACTGGAGAATTAAGAAGCAATGGAGAGATTGCTAGATACATATGAATAACCAGAGTTGAAACAAGATGTAAACAGGCAGTGAAATTGAAGCAGTAACAAAAACAAACAAAGGAAAAAGCAAAAACAACAACCCACCGACAAAGGAAATCTCAGGTCCAGACAGGCTTACTGCTGAATTCTACAAATATTTCAGGGAAGTTCTATCACCGGTACTCCTCAAACATCTGAGAGATAATGAAAGGGAAGGAGTATTCCTGATAATATTACTAGTACCCTGATTCCAAAACCAGACAAGCATCCAACCAAAGAAGAGAACCATAGAACAATGTCTTCTCAAAATTAAAAAAATTATTATTACATGTTTGCAGTACACAATGATTATATTAATTTTGGGGAATTGATACATGTACATAACGCATTTCAATTCTTTTTCCTCTTCCCCACCGTTCCTCCCTATTTTTTGCCAGCATCATATTCATTTGTTTATCTTATAAGTTTTCATATAATTATCATTCATGCAGACTAACAGCCAAACCAACAGGCCAAAATCATAAAACTTGCAAGACAGTTACATTCAATCAATTTACATTGTTCATGCTGGATAACAGTAACTTTTTCCTCTCTTGTGCCTGTCTTTTATTTTGTACTTCATTTATATATTGAGTTTCTTGTATAAGAGCAAACATGAGATATTTGCAATTCTGTGTTTCATTTACTTAATTGAACATTCTGATCTCAAGATGCATCCATTTTCCTACAAGTGACTGAAAAACTTGAGTCCTTCTTCATGGCAGAATAGTTTTCTATTGTGTATAAATATCACATTTTCTTTATCCATTCATCTATTGATGAACATGTAGATTGCTAGCTGATGCTTATTTCTGTTTCCTATCTTTTCTCTTTTTAAAAATAAATACTGAACATTGTGCTCCTGCTTTTAAGGAAACTATACTCATCCAGGTAAATTTGCTTTGCTCCTTGCAAGAAGTTACAGTACTGACACATGGCTATGATCCACTGAGTGTTGTAAATGAACTGAGCCGAATGTTAGTGTCTGTGGAGATGGACTGTGTCTAATTTTTTGTCTCCCTAGGGGTTAACCTTATTTAAATTTCAACTGGAAGTCAGTTATGTTTGTTAGGACTTCTAATTCATTGCTGTCCTGGTTGTATCCTCCAAACTATAAAATGCTGAAAACTTATTCTTAGCCTTTTCATATATTTAATGCTTTCCTTTTTACTTCTCCAACTATTATCATAAACACTTCAGGTTGAAAGGAAAGTTTGAAGAGAAAAACTCGAATCATATATTGGCTCACTTCTTTACTTCCCTTTTTCAGTCTATTCCTTGAGTTCTGACTCTCAGTTGTCCTTCAACTTTTGTTTTCCTATCACTATAGACAGTAAAGCCCCTGATCTGGTTTTTGCTAAGTCTTCCTGCCCACTTCATGTAGAGAACAGAAAATTCTTTGAAAAGAAAATCACAGAGAATTTGCTTTACCTTAATGTACTTCCCTTTTTTTCAAATTTCTTGGTTGCTAAAGTGTTTTTTTTTTTTGTTTTTGTTTTTTTTTTTGTTTTTTTGCCTTTGATGGTCTCTTTTTAAATTCAGGCTTTTAGAGTTCCTTAGTTTGGTCTGATAGAAAGTACAGTGACTGTGGGCTGGGGATTTAGCTCAACAGCAAAGCACCTGCCTGGCAAGCACAAGGTCCAAAGTTTGATCCCCAGTACCAAAAAAAAAAAAAAAAAGTACAGTGACCAAATAAATTAAACAAGGTCGTTTTACAAAATAGCGTGTATGCATTTTTTTTCTGATTAGTGAAGTAACATGTTTTACATAAATTTGGAAAGTCAGAATGCAAAAAGGAGAATAATTTAAATATTATCCATTATCTTTTTTCTTTACTATCCTCACTTAGTTAATTCCTAGTCATTTTTCTGTTTTTAGTCTCAATTAGCTTTCATGGAGAGTCAAATCAGCCATAATTTATGGTAATTAGATGCTATTCACCCTTTTAAAAATATGCTGTTATATATTTGCTTAGTGTTTATCTGACTAGCAATTGTCTCTCTCACTAAACTGTTTGCTCCATTGTGGCAAGGATCGTGTCTGCTCATCTATGTAAACCTAGCATTGTTCACAGGCTGGAACACAGCAGATATTTGACATTTATAAAATACGTTTCACTACACTATGTCCTTTTTGTATGTATACATTTTCAAGTAAGATTCTGTTAGGTATGCCTTCTTACATGTAATTTTATGAATTCTATATTTAAAAGTGTGTTCCATATTGTATCATCAGCATTTATCTGTGTGAAGTTTTGCTTTTAATACCAGCTCAGACACCAATTATTTGACCTCAGAAATATCAACTAATATTTTAACAGTTTCTTCAGTTGCTAGAGAAGCAGTAAGTATGTAAACTGGTCTTTCTGATCATTTTTAGAAGTAAATGAGACCACAGATATACAAGGAACTTGTGGCATAATGTTTATCAGACATGAAGTTGTTAAACAGTGATACCTTAACCTGATGCTATTCTTGTTGTTTCACAGATGGTCCACAAAAATGTATAATTGGACTAAATGATGCTTACCTTAAATTTCTAAGGAATATATATCTCTTTGCTTTCCTGCCATAACACTCTTCATAATAAAATATTTGTGTAATGGCAAAGGAATGAATGTCATTAGAAACTGAGTAAAAAATAACAAAACAATATAAAGCTAAAATATGATGCAGCTGTGTACATTACAGCAAAGTATAGGCAATTAACTCTTTAGAGTATTTTGCAATCATCCATCTGGAAAAAGGTGATAAATGCTTCCAGCTAAGTAAATGCATGGGCAAAAATAATTGTAAATATTAATAAACACTGAGAAAAAAAACCCCTATCTTTGAAGATTTCAAAGGAGAGCACTGGGAGATAAATGGCAAAACTCAGATGAGACCTGAACATTTCTTCTTGCTGTGCTAGGTCATTGCTAGTGAACCTTATCTCTGTATACATTTATAGTTTGTTTAATTCTTTCATTAAATCATTTATTTTCTTTTGCATATGGCAGCATTATCTGTGTCAAAGATGGCTTCAGTAATTCCATAAATATTTCTGTTTCCATGATAAATTTGTGAGATTAAAATTAAAACTTTCAAGTACTGCTATTTATGATACCTGGGTGGAAAGGTTTTGCTTAAAAATGAGAGTCAAGATGTTGGTAACCATAATTTGCAAAAGTAGTTATATAGTGTTGATATAGGGGACTGAAACTTCCAACCTACTATGTCCAGTATGAGTTTGTGTTCTCTAAAATTGAAGAATGAATTTTAGGAACAACAGAGGTTAAGAGCAGAATATATTTATTGAGAGAAAGAAAGAAATCTTCTGTCAGAGGGACAGAAGCAGTCCCGAGTGGGTTGCCAGAAACTCTATCTTTTCTAGGGTCTCTTATAGAGTAAAATCATGAGGTGAGACGGGTCCAAGGTGGGGAAGAATGGGAATTCCTCAGGTGGGCATAAGGTGGGACAGAACTATGGTTAACCAATAAGATTAACTGCTCAGGTAAAATTGATTAAGTCTCGGACAAATGGGGAAGTGAGTCACGTAGCCAGCGAGCATGGGTAAGGAGCAGTGACTCTTCCCTAGAGGGAAGGAGATGGGTGACTCCTGGCTTCCTCAGGGTGCTAGAGACCTATTTAGAATATCAATCCTCAGGAAGTGGGTGCATCTGTTGTCCTGGGTCCGTCCCAGAGCAGGAGGTGTTCGTCTCCTTTACAGTTGCAAGGTATCTGGATTTTTGCATTGGCTCCTAGGAGGACCTGGCCCTGTCTGACTGCCTATAATAATTCTAACTCAGCTCCCTGTTAACAGTGTGACCCACAGATGACTTTCACAGAGGGATCCTTTTTCCCCAGGTGAACCTCATGCTATTTTTTGAAGGAAAGAAAATTAAAAGTACTATGTAATTGCAAAGTATAAATATTAATACTTCCTTAACTAAATTCTTTGTCTTGAGAGAAATTTCACTTTCCCAATGTGTTAGGGAAAAATCCTAGTATTTTCCAGTGAGAAAAGCTTTGCTATTCTGTTTCTTTTGCTTGGAAGAAGTCGTACAACTTGGGGAATTGGAAGAATTTTGTCACACAGTTTGGGAATAAATATATTTTCCATATGCTCATTCTTTCAAATTCTGTTTGGCAAACTGGCCATTAAGTCAAGTCTGCAGAGTGAGAAATAGAGATTTAGTCTAGACCTTAATCGGAGTAGGAGTGAGAACAGGAACTGGAAGAAGCTGAAACATTCACTAGCCTGTGGTTTCACCAATTTTACAAATGATTATTAATGATTAATGAAGCAATCACTTACATCCTTTGTACCATTTGTGGAAACAGATAAATAGAAAATCCTCTGCCTTGAGATTGCTGTACTAAGGTTAATTCCAGCTGCTAAAGATGCCAAGGGAACACAATTACTCACATTCACTAATTACTAATTAAACCAAATGAGTCTTATTACCATGAGGGACTAAGAAAGTTATGAGGAACCAAGAATGCCAAAGTGGTAAAATATGGAGGCACATTTGCGATTGTGAATTATTCAGAACTCAAGATAGGCAATTTATTGTTACTCTTTGCTATAATGAATCCTCACTAATGGAATCCTGTTAATTTGAAGTT
>RJWT010054013.1:0-10369 GCA_004365215.1 Cuniculus paca | reverse complement strand
ATTAGTGGGTAGAGATCTAAGAGATAAAAGACTTCAATGTAAGAAGGACAACTCAAGAAAAAAAATTAGGGTTTCATTGAGGTAAATTGTGTTTTTTAGATTGATTTTCATAAATCTAACTTTTCCCCTTATTTATCCCTAAAAGGAGTACATTGTACTAAGCTGATTAATATCATTTGAATAGAACAGATATTATATTTTAAAGCAATATTAATAAGCTGGAAATGTCAATTTATAAGAAAAATACACAAGAAAGAATAGACACTCTTGGTGAGAAAAAGTTTTTTTTTTTAATTTTAAAGAGAACACAACACAACACAACAAAACAAAACAGAACAGAGTTAAACACAACAAAGCATTTCAGAACAGAACACTGCAAGCAATACAGGTCTTCAAAACATAACAACAGGAGATTAACAATGGCTACCCTAGAGTCTCTTGTTTTCTTCGAAATGGTTGTTCATACATTCACACACAATGAACTCAAACAAAACAAAATAATATAAAACCAGATAAAACAAAAGAGTGAAAGCATTACAGGCCTTCAAATCAGACAACAAGAAACCAACAATGGCTACCTTAATGTCTCCTGTTTTCTTCAAAAAAGCTGTTCCTATCTTCTCACATATTGCAATCAATTAGTAGAAAAGAGACTTAAACCAATCAATTCAAAGAGTAAAAGCATTATTGGACTTCAGAACCTTCCCCCCATATTTATTGGGGATTTTGTATCTTATTGAGTCTTTCAGTTTCTTACACTAGGGAGATGATGTGGTGTTTACACATGTGAGTTTGATTTATTTCACTTATGAGTATGGTCTCAAGTTGCATCCATTTACCTATAAAAGCCTCAATGTGATCATTCTTTATAGCTGAATAGTACTCCATTGTATAAAAGTATCACATCTTTTTTATCCATTCCTCAATTGATGGGCATTTGGGTTGTTTCCAAGATTTGGCTATTACAAATAGTGCTGCTATAAACATAGGTGCACATATATCACTGTGGTAAGATGATTTCACTTCTTCTGGGAATATGCCCAGAAGTGGAATAGCTGGGTCAAATGAGACTTCCAATTCTAGCTTTTTGAGGAACCTGATTTCCACAGAGGCTGCACCAGTCTGCACTCCCACCAACAGTGAAGAAGGGTTCCTTTTTCCCCACAGCCTCTCCAGCATTTGTTGTTGGGGGTTTTCTTGATCCTGGACATTCTTTCTGGAGTGAGATAAAATCTCAGAGTTGTTTTAACTTGCATTTCTCTAATAACCAATGATGCTGAAGATTTTTTCATGTATTTATTTGCCATTTGTATTTGTTCAGCTGAGAGGTATGTTTTCATCTCAGATGCCCATTTCTGGATTGGGTCTTTGAATTTTGAGGGCCTGATATTTTTTAATTCTTTATATGTTCTAGATAGAAGACCTTTGTCTGAAGGACAGTTGACTAAGATTTTTTTCCCAATTTGTGGGTGAGAAAAAGTTTTGTCTGTAAATGTCAGTAAATGTATTTTCTCTTTCCTAATAGGAATTGTTATGCTTGATTCAATATCTGATTAGCACTATCAAAAGAAATAAACCCATCTAAAATCATGGTGAAAATAACAGCAATGAAACTTGTTATAATTACTTTTTATTTTTATTCCTCTTCCTCCTTGCTAATTTCTCTAAGTAGCAGTCGTGCCCCTCACCTCCCTGCAACATGCTAAACTCAGATAATTTCTTCCAAGAAAGTCTATTAAGAGCTTCACCTTATCTCACTTGCGAAGTTTTAAAGAGAATACTGTCAAAGGAGTCAAGATCGCTCTGTGCAGCGCTTAACTATTCTAGACTTGTCTGTATCTTCTGGTTCTATCTTTTTAGCATGAAAGCAGAAACCTTTCCTTTCTCACTGGCAAAAACAAAAAAAAAAGTACCCAGCACCACTGCACTCTGCCTCCTGTGGAGCATCTCAATACTTTTGAACACAGTAACAGCCTCCGCTGGCATGGAATTGAAAAAGGAGAGGGAAGCTAGGGGTTACCTGGAGCCCAGTGCCAGGGCTTAACATGTTGGAGATGATCAGTTACACAGTGTTCAGCACAGTCTCCCACAGTTATCAAGCAAGAGGAAGTTGTTTATGCTGACAACTATCTCAAGCCGCCACAGACTCTCTGGTGTACGCTGCTGAGTCCTGCTGTGGGGTGTCCCAAATTACTTAATCTGTTCCCACATCATTGTGCATCTTTTGAGGAGAGCTAACTTGATATTGTGATACTACTGATTTACTATTGTGAAGGCAACTACCACATATAATAACTGCCCCCCCCAAACCAAACAAACTGAGTCTTCTGTGGCAGAATCTGGACTTGCCTTGGGTTCAGATTCTGCCCATAGCAAGCACCAAGAGGAAACATGGGAAGGTATGAAGGATCTAAACTAAGCACTAGGCTTATAACACCACACACACACACACACACACACACACACACACACACGCACACACGGGGCCAGGTGTAATGAAGCGTGCCTGTAATTCCAGATACTTAGGAGGCTAAGGCAAGAGAATTCAAGTTTGAGGCCAGCCTGGGCAATTTAGCAAGATCCTGTATCAAAATTTTACCAAAGGGCTGGGGACACAGCTAAGTGGTAGAGTGCTTGACTAGCATGCTCAAGGCCCTGGGTTCAATCCCTAGTACTATAACAAACAAACCAACCAAAAAAACACACAGGGCATTTAGGACACACTGTGGCGCCCACAATCTCTTGAACTAGTGCACACCTACTCTGCAGTAAGATTTGAATCCTGTACAGTGGTTAAAACAGTGTATAGCAACACTGGGATTTGGCAGTGACTGCTCAGCATTTGAAATACACAACGCACGTGTTGTTTTCTATGCCCTAGGCACACCGGCCTCGCTCTACTTGTAGAAGTGAGGCCTTGCTGAAGAGGCATCACCTGGGGCTTTGGGGTGCCTGCGAGGGGCTGGAGAGGGTGACAATGGTTTTCAAGCCTCTCTTCTGGATCTCGAGAAGCAGGCTAAACTCTAAGACTTCCTGTATTCCCTCTTCACTCCTCATTCTTCTGCTTCCCTGGGCGGATAGCATTCTGCATCTCACAGATGGGGCGCCTAAGCTCCAGCGAGCCAGCCAGACATCATCAGCGGCTCCACTGCTGTGTGCTCAGCCCAGACTCCGTCCCCTGACCCGAGGTCTTGAGAATGTTCTCACAGGTCCTGGGCAGGTTGTACCTCTGTAAATCACCATGAGATGCCCGTACAGTGACTAAGACTGCGGAGGCTGCAGGAGACAGGACTATGCATTTGCATTGGTGTGTGTGTAAAAGACAGACAGGCAGGCAGACAGACAGACAGACACGGGAGAAGAAATAGCAGGCTTCGCTCTCAGCTCTGTTATATTTCTCTGGCTTCAGGAAGTCACTGTTCATGTCTCTCATTTCCTCATCTGTCAAACAAGGGTGGGTGAATGAGCAAGCAGAGAGGCCCAAGCGCACACATTCCTGGTGCTGAGGGCTCTGATGTGTTTACACCACCACCCAGAAGAAGCACATACCTTGGGCTCTCCTTTTCAAGATCCTTCCTCTCTCCTGCCTCTAAATCTGTGATCTCCAGCATTCCACCCAAAACCTGTGCTTCTCCAGCCCTGCTTTCTCCCTGGGTGGTCTCACCCTTTTCTAGCTCTTGTTCAACACCTAGTTTGTCAGACATTCATGTAGCTACTCCAGCTTGCTTTGAGTTGCTATTGGCGTGGTTTATCCCTTTCTATCCTTTGTGTTTCAATCTATTTGTAACCTTAAATCTGTGGAGAGCACACAGTTAGATCTGTTTCACTTTATAATCATCTGATAATCTCTGCAGTTTGACTAAATCATGTGATTATTTATACAGAACAGTATTATTGATACTGTTGGATCTACCACTTTGCTTTTGTATCTCAAATCTTTTTTTTTTTATTGATCCTGCTTTCCTTCACAGTTAACGGACATTTTCGAGCACGATCTTCTAATTTGTTTAGTAGTTTATCATTGTATTTTAAAAATTGTTTTCTTAGTGGTTGTTGTCAGGATTACAATACACATCTAGATTTATCAAAATCAAATTTCATGTATATACTAAATTCTAGTGAAACATAGAAACTTTGCTTCTGTTCTATAACTCTCTTTTTCTGTATTTTATAGTCTTATTGTCCTACACATTAGATTTGTATATGTTATAAATCCACCCATGCATTACAATAATTATTACTTTACATGCATTTGCACATCTACTCATACACACACACACACACACACACACACACACACAATTTTACAAAGCCAAGGAGAAGGCTGATCCACAGAGCTCACTTTGTTGATTTTCTTGTGCCCTTCCTGACTTACTCCTTTCTTTCGTGGGTTTGAGTCCTCATATGGCACATTTTCCTCCCCTACAGCAGCTCCATGTCACACCTCCCAGGCCTCTGTTCACAAAACATTACATTTTGTTACCCTGAAAACCGGGTAGTACAAGTTGATGGACCTTGTTTTACATATACATTTCCTTTAAAATCGGTTAATAGAAGAAAGAGGGAGAAATATGCAATTACCTTGGTTTTTAATCATTTTTTACTGAGCTGAAAGTCATAAAATGTACAATTAAACATACTAATATGTAGAATTCAGTGGCATCGATCGCCAAACACCACCTCCTTTAGTTTCAAAACACTTTCACAGCCCCAGAAACATGCTCCGAACCTGTAAGCAGTTCATGGTTGCCCTTCTTGTTCCCTGGCAACCACTCATCTGCTCCAGTCTCTTCAGAATTACTCGCTCTGGACATTTTATGTAAAAAGAACCTTGTAATATGTGACCTTTGTGTCTAGCTCTTTCCCCTTAGCATATTTTTGAGGTTCAGTCTTATTTTAGTACATATCAGCATCCTATTCTTTTCTAGAGCTGAACAATATTTCACTGACTAGATAGCAGAATGTTCATCTACTCATGTGCTGGAGGACACCATAGTCACACTTAGGTCTTCATCTGGACTGAATACTGCTGCGGCAAGCATTCTGTACAAGTTTCTGTGCAGACAAATGCTTTCATGCTCTTGGAGGCACAGCAGGGAGCAGACTTGCTGGCTCATGTGGTAATTCCATGTTTCACTCTTCGAGGAGCCACCACATTCCTTTGCATAGTAGCCAAACCATTCTGCACTTCCACCAGCATAAGGCAAAGGCTCTGACTTCCTCACCTCTTTGCCATCATTTGTTACATTTGCTGCCACCCTGGTGGATATGAGCGGGTGTCTCATTTGCCTTTTACTTACTTCTTTAATGACCGATGACATCGTACAGCATCTTCTTTAGAGAAATACCTTTTTAAGTCCTTTGCCCACGTTTTAAATTGAGATGTAAGGGTTCTTTATGTGTTCTGAATACTAAAGAGACCCTTATTAGAACTACAATTTGCAAACACTCTCTTCCATTCTGGAGATTTCCTTTTTCGTGAACTTTCGGGCTAGGAGTTTCAGGAGCTCGTCCTGTTCTATCTCCGACAGCCACGTATGCAGTAACCCTGCTCCATGGTCTCTCACCCCTGAGCCTTTCATTGGGACACCAGACTTCATTCATAGCCAACTACTATACTTGCCATCAAGCTGTTGCGGTTTTCTTCTCCCCAAAGCAGCCTCTGGAGGTGTTCTTTATCTCAGTAAGTGGAACTAGCACCCTTGACCCAGTTCATCATGTCAGAAACCTGACATCCACTGACAGCCTCCTACTGATGCAAACACAGCAACCTCACAGGGTCTCACGGGTCAGACATCGGGCTGTCTAACCCATCCCTGGCCAGCCCCATGTCTCCCGGGCTCTTGGTGTTCTTTCCTGCTCTCTTCCACTCTGAGCTGCATACACTCTCAGAGGCATCATTTATTGTACATGTGTTTTCCCTGGCACAGCTCTGACCCAGCTCGTGGACAGTTCTGCACCTCTCCTTGCACCCTTACCCAGAGACCCAGCTTGTTCCCCATGTCAAGGTTTTGTTGTCCTGCTTTGCAAGGTGCTTTGCTACACCTCGGATTCTCTCTCCTTCTCCCTTTGCAAGGCCCACATTGCCCTTCTTTTTGTTTTATCTTAAAGTTCCCCTCCTCTAAGAAACCTTCTTGGTCCCTTTTCCTCTGACTTTCTCTGCTGCTTCAGCTCAGTCCTTTCCTTTGCAGTTCTTGACTTTTTAATGCAGCTGCTTAATGATCTATCGTCTGCTGCTCCCACTGCATGGTAAAAACGTTGAGACCGCAGGGAGCACAGTTTTTGTTCATCACTCTAATAAACACCTAGAAGTAATGATAGGAGCTGTCACTTGCCAAGTGCTGTACATATTCCAGAAACATACAAGAATATACACCACATATTCTACACACACATAGACAAAGACATGGACATAGACATAGACATAGACATGGACATAGACATAGACATAGACA
This sequence comes from Cuniculus paca, assembly GCA_004365215.1. NCBI lineage: Eukaryota > Metazoa > Chordata > Mammalia > Rodentia > Cuniculidae > Cuniculus > Cuniculus paca. The sequence continues at coordinate 3,914 of RJWT010054013.1, read as the reverse complement.
TACACTTATACTTGATATTACTTAGGGTTCTCTAGAGGAAAAGATAATATAACGTACACGTAAAATTATGCAAGGCCACTTATAGGCAGTTTTATAGGATCAGAGCAGGAGAGTCCACAGTGGCTGTCTGTGTGCTGGACAGCCAGAGGATAGAGGACCCAGGAGCTCAGCCCAAGAGGATGGAAGCTGAGAAGAAGCAGCATCAAGGATGCAGCACCAGTCCAAGATGGGAGATCTGAAGTTCACTGGAGGCTCACAATCCCAGTCTGTGCCGGAGCCTGAAGAAACTGGAGACCTGTCCAAAGGCTACAGCAGCACAGGATGGACCAGCAGCCAAAGAATCCTTCTGGAAGATGTGGACCACTCAGGAAGACTGGAGCACTTCGAAACAAGAGGACTTCTTTCTTCTTTCCCTTTTTATTCCATTAGTGCCACCCGCCTTGGGCTGGGTCTTCCCCCCTCGATTTGCTGGCCTGCATGTCAATCATCCATAGGCACACCCAGAATTCTGTTTTACTAATCTGCTGGGCATTTCTCAATCTACTCAAGCTGACATATCATGATTAACAGTCACATACACATGCATATAATACATATTCACACACATTCACACACAAAGGCACACGTCATTCATCTGTGCAACAACTGCACGAACTATATGATTTTATCTTTGCTGTACAGCTGTCTAAAGCACAGTGACATGCTCTGGTCATGGTCAGTAAGTGACCAGATGACCCAGACTGCTTTAGAGTTTATGCTTTTAAGCATTTTAGATTAAAACTACTCTATTTATTCCACACATAGCTACACTTCATAATTAGATGTGTGCTGGGTGAAGATACTACAAAAAAGTGGTGGGATTTTTTTCCACCACAGACTGTTTTAGGGTGGGTCTCATAGCATCATGCCTTTCACCTGGTGCGGTAGAGAGAACAAAATAGGTATTCAGTTAGCGTTTGCAGAATGAATCAGCCAGGACGAAACAAAATGAAGAACTTGTTGCCCCAAGAGCAGTGCTGTCTGGCAGAGCCTCCTGGATTGATGAGAGGACTCTGCCACTGAGCTCCCACCCTGGACCACAGTCACTGGTCGCTGGTCACCTGTGTGTGGCTGCTGAGTGCTTCAGATGTGGCCAGTGTGTCTTAGGAGCTAGGTTCTACATAACTTTTATTTTAATTATCTTAAATTTAAATGGCTGTCTGGTTACCGACTGCCACAGTCAGCAGGTGAAGACTTGAAATGGTATCACTTTGGGTGCATCAAAATTTGCACAGTTTTGGTGAGGCCCAAAGACAGAAGACAAAACCTTTCACTCCTTTTTACCCTGGTGCCCTCAGGTCCCAGTTTCTCAAGCATTGGCCAACCTCCTACTTCACTTCACTGTAGCTTGTTGAAGCAAGCCTCCTTCCTCAGGTGTGCCTCTGTTTCCCCACCCATTCAGAAGCACCCTAGGAGGACCTCCAAAAGTATTTAAGTGGCCAACAAACACTCAGTTCTAACTCAAATGGAGTGCTCAGGCCCTGTGGGGTGGGGACACAGAGTTAGGTAGAATGAGATCTTAGAAGTGACCTGAGAGAAGGAGACTGGTCATCTAACGTGGAAGGCCTCAGCAAGGAAGTGGTATGGTGGAAAGGCTGAGAATCTGGGTCTGCAGCCAGGGTTCTGACCAGGGCCTTGGCAGGGTCCACAGTGCAGAAATTGCTGTGAAACAGCACTGCGTCCATGTGTATACCTGGACAGGGTGAGTGTTACGGTTTGTATCTAGGTGGCCCCCAAGCCTCGTGCAGTCATGGAAGTGGCTGAGTCTAGTGTTTGTGATTGGCTCATTGTCTAGCACTGGGATTGGCAGTGTGAGTGCTACACCTACCCAGGGGCAGAGCTGGCATACAATATAAGGGAGGGAAGAAGGCATGCTTTTTTCCTCTTTCTGCCCTTTTGCTCTTGTCACTTGGGGCTGCCCCTCAGCCAGCCCACCCTGCCTTGGAGCCAGCTGCGTGTGGACTGAAACCTCCAAGAATGGTAAGAAATAAACTTTTCCTTCCCTAATTTTGGGTGTTGGGTATTTTGTCTCAGCAAAAAGAGAAAAGCAACCAAGACAGTGAATCAGTGGGTGGAATTGCTCTTACTTCCCACACTGAGCTCATGATGGACAAGGGAAAGTCAACAACAGCTAGGCTGTATGGAAAACACTTGTATTTCCTTATGGAAAAATAATCAAAGACATAGTAGATAAAAATCAAACTGAGATCTCAAAATCAAAGAAAAAGAAGCAGCAGGAGTGGTGTGCAGGACTCCTCCAGTTCATGGGCAGTTACCCCTCCTATTCTCAAACATGCCCAAAGTTGGGCTAGTGAAAAAACATTTCTTTCCTCCCACCATTGGCATACTCGAAATCTCACTCACAGTGTATGTAGGTTAGAGCAAAAAGATGCTGCTTTGTTTGGATTTTGCTTTTTCTGTGGAATCCATTACAAAGCAATGTACTTTTGTATGTCAAAGGGCAGAAAGGCTCTACTTTCTCTCTTCCAAAAGCTGTGGGTATAAGTCAACTACTGTATTTATTCCACACAGTTCCATTTGATAATTAGATGTGTGTTGGCTACAGATACTATGAAAGAGCAGTGGGGTTTTTCACTATGAAAGGCTTTCTATTTGAGGGTGGGTCTCACAGTATATCATATCCCTAGAAGTGAAGTTTTCATTCAGTTACCCAAATATCCCTTTGTAAATAGGAAGCATTTAAATTAGCTGATGAGTAAGTGCTTCATTTTTCATCAAATAGTTATTAGCATATGGGTGGCATGACCGTGTCTTTGATTTTCTCAAATTTACTGTCAAATTTCAAAAAAATCAGTTCATTATATGAAAATACAAAAGAAGATTTTACTTTTATGCCTGTTTAAGATTTTGCTTATAAGTTGTATCACAGATCAGAAAAGAAAAAAATAATTCCCAAGAGAACTAAACAAGTCTCTCCATGTCTTCTAGATGGATGGGACAGTCTTCTAAGAGATTAACTTCCTGCATGTGATCAGCTCCACACATTGTCACAATGTGTCCCTGAGCTCCACAGTGAGTCATTGGTCATGCCTACAGTCTGGGTGTTTGCCGAGTATTTTCAGCCTTCAAATGTACTCTTTACTTTGCAGTCCTGAAGCCACGTAAGGAGTCATAATGCAAGTGAGCCAAAGATAAAATCCTGCCACATATATATAGATACTCCATAGCAAAGCCCAGGAATGCTAATGGGTAATGCTCCCCTGAACTCAGAAGAGCCCCACAGGCCTAGAGGCTCACGCATGCCTTTTCACTCAGCCTCAAACTAGGTTTGGTGGGCCTGTGTTGAGTGACAGAGGACTTCATGAAGTAGGGTACAGGACCCTGAGTATCAAAGGATTAGAGGGCTGGTGTTCGCAAACATATACTTTATTCATGGGGAGTGGGATCATTTTGACCCACAATATATTTGAGCACCACTCACTGTAACAATAATAGCACATTTCTAATCACCCTTTGCAAATTAGCAAAACCTATGAAATCCATTACAATAGTGACTTTCAAAAGTTCTGAGTAACTAGCCCCAGGTTAGAGTTCTGCTGAAGGTCCTTCATTTGCTGTCTAACTCTACCTCTGAGCTAGGCTGATGTGATTTACACATGCATGTGCCCTTGTACAAACAGTACCTTGTTTATGTTCAATGCTAACTAAAGTTAATCACCACCTGATCCTGTAACATAGACTTAGTAATTTTGGAAATCTTGGGAATTCAAAGGACTCATAAACATGCTAAAGACTCTGACAAGTCCAGTAAAAAGGTAACTGACTAAATCCAAAGAATTTGACTTATTTGGCTTTGGAAATCTCAGGATGCATGCATCTGAGGAAAATAATGGTTCTGTGTTTAAAAAGCAACC
>RJWT010054012.1:0-10343 GCA_004365215.1 Cuniculus paca | reverse complement strand
GAATTCAAGACCAGCCTGAACTACATAGTACTACTCTATCTCAAAAAAATAAAAAACAAACAAACAAAAAAAAAGTGACAAAATAAATATATATATATATACTTTTATGTTTTATGTTTATATAATTTGTTGATCTTTGAATGTATAGATTGAAATAATGTATATCTTATAAATATGTAGAAATATATTTGCAGTGATACAAAAGTATAAAAACTGGTTATTTTATGGGATGTACCTAGTTTTTAAAAATTTACCTAGTTCATCTTTTAAATTAATAAATACAGAGTTGTTCTAGTGTTGCTAACTTCTTAGAACATTTTGATCTAGAATGCTTTTTCTCATAATTGTAGTTTTGCTTACTCTTAGCCTTATGAGATAGCATGTAGTCACCTTTTGTTATTTGTAGACACCCATTCATACCTTTGACTAAATAAAATGGGGGGGTGTCAAACTGAGAGATACTAGTTTTGGGCCTTAAATGAAATGTAATTGGCAAATGCTAATCATATTCATTGTTGCGATTTTTTTTGGGCATGTCTTAATTTCTTAGAGTATGATGGTTATTGGAATTTGGACTAAAATAGCAAATCATGGCTGGTAACACTGGTGTTCTCTTCAAGATAAGTGAAATTATTTCAAGTTAAAACAAACTCATCTGCAAATTTGAAATAATGATCTACAAATATTTAATAATAAAAGGTAACGTAGAACTGGGGTTGTAAAGCATTTGCTTAGTGGTAGGACATTTGCCTAGCATGTACAATGCTGTTGGTTCTGTCCCCAGTGCCACCTAAACAAATAAATAAACTGACAAACAAGCTAACAGATAATGATTTTGATCCAAGAATCTTGTGCCATTTAGGAATGATTTTGGTCATTGACCAGATACACATACAACAATGATCCCATCGTAAATATGATGGACCAAAAAGTTCCTGGAGCCTAGTGACCTCATAGGCACCCTAATGTCATGGCCCAATGCATTACTCATATTTATAATAATGCTGATTGTAAACAAACCTATACTGACAGTTGCATAAAAGTGTAGTCATACATTTATGTGCAGTACATAATATTTGATAATGACTTTATGGCTTATGTATTTTTCTATTATGCTTTTTATTGTTATTTTAGAACATATCCCTTCTACTTATTGCAAAAAGTTTGCCGAGAAATAGTATGCCTGCCGTGTTCTGCCAACAGTGGTGTCTGCGTCTGTCTCTCTGCTTCTTTCTCTGTCTCTGTCTCTGTCTGCCAACAGTGGTGTCTCTGTCTGCCTCTCTGTCTCTGTCTGTCTCTGTCTCTGTCTGCCTTCCCACTCTCTGGCACTCAAGATCAAATTCAAGGGTTCTCTATCCCTCAGCCTACATCCCCATCCTTTTAAAAATTTTGTTTTGAGACAGAGTTTTGCTAAATTGCATAGGTGGGTCTAGAACTGGAAATCATCCTGCCTCAGCTTCCAGAGTAATTGGGATTACAGACACCCAACTACTACATCTCTTTATTTTGTGATGTTTATGCAATGATGATGGCTCTGCACGTTATGCAGGCACCACCCACAAGTGAACAGCTGCAGCATTACAGCCCCTTTCTGGGACATCCCTGAAGGACAGTGGTGAAGGGAAATCATCACAGTGGGCAGAACTTCGGGCAGGTACTTAGTAATACATTTTGTCTAGAAGAGAAAATGGCCAGGTTTGCCACTGTATACTGATTCATGCACCATAGCCAAGGGTCTGGCCAGATGGTCAGGAACTTGGAAGCAACATAATTAGAAAATCAGTGACAAAGATATTTGGGGAAGTTGTGTGCTGTTTAATCTCCAGGAGAAGTTTGTCACACTGGCTTCCTGATTTGTATTCGGCTCTTATTGTCTGAGGAGCTCGGGACCTCATTGTCGCTGAGGATGGCTGTGGCATTTTTCTGGGGAACCCTGGTCCTTATTTTGAGCATTGCTTCTTGGCTCCAGTGTAGAACCCTCAACCCACTGGCACAAATCTTTCACCTTGCTAGCATATACTTTCTAGTTTCCACTGCTGACCTTTGTGCCTTCCCAGTGCAGATCCATAAAACAGACTTGCATGAGTCATCGTCATGGGCTCTAGGCCTCCAGTTGGACTCGTGGGAGGCATTGTCTTGGGCTCTAGGTGTTCAGCTGGACTTATGTAGGACATTGCTGTGAGATCCAGGCCCTTGACTAGATTCTAAAGATGCATTTCTGAGAATGTATTCTCTTGTTAGATGATATGTCTATATATACTTCTGACATGATAATATTTCTTCCTTTTAGATCTAATAATTCACTTTAAGGATTTCCCTTTTTGTTTCAATTTGTTTGAAATATGATTAAAAAATAAAAATTGTGTATATTTAAAGTACTCAACATAGTATTTTGATATATACATGTGTTATGAAATGTTTACCACTATAAAGCTAATTCACATATATGATATTCCATATATGTTCCATATATGCTAAGTAATTTAGTTCTTGTAAGAATTTAAGGATGAGTAAATTGAGGCTTAAGTAACCTGTCTAAAGTCACACAGCTAATGACTAAGCTGAGATTAGAATCCATGCATTGTGAGTTTGGGAATCAGGCCTTAACTGCTATGCTACTTCTCACTATACTGCTTCTCATACTACACCGATGAACTATGGGTTTGTAACTATATAGAACCATGGTAGAAAGATGAGATGGATAATTTTCCATTTTCTGTATTTTAATATTCTGTGTGGTAGGTAAAATAATGACACCTCAAAGATGCCCACATATTAATTCTAGGAACTTGTGAATATGTTATTTTATATGACAAAAGGGACTTTACAAATATAATTAAGAAATTTGAGATAGAAATATTACCTTGGATTATCTAATGTAATTTCAAAGGAAAGAAAACAGGAGGAAGAGAGTAGAAATTAGAGTAGGAAATGGGATGTCCAGAGTGAAGTTGAGAGTGATGTAGTTTCTGACTTTGAAGATGAAAAGGGGCCATGATCAAGGCCTATAAGCTGCTTTTAGAAGTCAGAAAAGGGAAGGCGTGAATTCACCTCAAGAACCTCGAGAAGTAAACACAGCTCAATGGACACCATGATTGTAGTCTCATAGTACCTATTTCAGATTTCAGACCTTGAGGACTGTAAGAGAATGAATTCATGTTATTGTAAGCTATCAATAACTTGTAATTTGTTACAGCAGCAATGGAAAACTATATACTTTGCAATTCTTTTTATAGAATAATGTTTTATTGAAACTAATTCTCATCTGAGAACAACTATCATTTTGAACATTTTAACATTTTCTGAGTATTCTATATAGGAATTCCTTGTGATGACCCCCTCCATAAATGATTCTAGTTGACTGCTTTTTCTGAAGATTTAAGAAAAACTACATCTTTACAGTTTTACTGAGCACAGTAATAATCTAGCTTGCTCTAAGGAAGTATTGAGCAAGTCATTTGGAAATTACTAGGACTTACTTAAATATAGACCTTCTAATAAGATAATTCTCTTCATTATCTAGGGTAAAAGGTTTGTCACCTCATAAAGAATTATTTATAATCCCATAATTGGTAAAACTAGAATCTCTTTGAAGTTTCAAAATGCTGATATTTTAGAAATGTATTTACTTTAACCAAGATAAAATCCATTTTGCCTGTAATTAGTTTCACTTCGTATGTTGCAAGAAACTGTACATTAGTAGATTTTGTAAAGCTTTACTAATTTAGAATATTTGAAGAAACATTTGCTTTTTAAATTCATGAAGTTCAAAATAGCATACCAGTGTTAATATGTACATGCCAAGACAGGCAGATGAAAGCACTTTCTCGTCTACTTCCACTTTGAGCTCAGTGATCATGGATTTGGAGTGTGTTCTTTGGATTAACTCTATCATAAATCAATGTGACAAGAAGGAAATAATTTAAAAGTAAATAAGAGAAGGAATTTTGAATGCAGGGCAGGACAACCCTGAAGATTGTCTCAAAGGGTTGATATCTCCTTTAAGACCATTGCTTCAGAATAATAAAATGAAGAACTCACATGCACTTCGCTTCAGCCTTTCATCCTTAGTACAAAATGCACACATACAGGCATAAATACCGTGCAGTAAGCATGTACTGGACACCTGTATGGGTGCTTACTGTGCTATATTTAAGGCATGCATTTTGTATTGAGAATGAAAGGTTGGAAAGAAGTTTCTTCAGTGGTAATACTCTGATTGGCTTATTCATTGTTTTTGATGTGACAGGAAAAGAATGTCCATTTACAGTAAGCACAAAGGATCAAGCTTAATTCTCTGCTTAATTAAGTGAACTCATAAATCAGTGAACTCTGTCTTTATTTTAACTGTTCAGAGTTTTTAAAATTCATCATTATTTATTTCATTATTTTTATTTTTGGTTTAAGCAAATGAAAATATCATTTTTTTCATAATTAAAGTATTTGTCAGTGAGCTGGTATATTTACTAGTGAATTCAGATATGGCAGAAATGGATGTATAAATTATATTTTTTGACTAATAGAATTACTGAGAACTAAACTGTTAGCTCTTTAATACAATAGCAATATAATGCTGAATTGTGCTGTTCAATTTATTTTGACTCTGTATTGTTACTTTTCCTTTATTATTAAAGTCTATTAAAATTTTGGTCAGTATTCTAAAAAAGTGAAGATAAAAAGTTTGGAATAAGATGAGGGATCATTTTAGGGGTACCTTGAAAATGTACATTGTAGTCCTAAGTGGGAGAGACACAATGTATTCAGAAGGATTGCTCCAGTTATGAAGGGATCTTATGAAGTAAAACAGTGCTGTACTCAGGACATTAGACAAGCTCATAATGGTGGAGACACATCCTAGAGTGTTGTCAATAAACAGCTACCAAGTAGGATTGTTACAAGGGTACCCAGCTTATATGGTTGAGAAACTAATTCTGCAGTCTATAATGCATAACACAAATGGCACATCATCTTTAAAACTTTCATCTTTTTTAAAAAAATCAAACTCAACTTCATCTTATACACAGAGCATCTTTTCCATATTTCCATTTTCCACTAAAAACATGAGAGATTGAAGTTCATGATTCACCTAAAGGTTCCTGAAGAGTTCTGGCTCTTAGAGTCATTTTATTTCATTCAGGTGCCTAAGGGGGTTTGTTATTTCAAAGTCAAGTCATAAGGAATATCAGATTCTTCTCAGAGTTTCTTATATGCCATACTTGACACTTTAAATTGAAGTAGTTTTTGGATTATCAGAATGTCAAAACTTTTAATTTTATAGTTAAATAATTAGATGTGTCTGGTTAGGTTTTTCTTTATCCATATTGCACCAAATTTTTGACCAATTGTATGATGAGGGTCATAAAAATAATGGAGAAAACTCAGGAGAACATGGTTAGCAAAAGAGGAGGCTGACAAATACCAGCTTCTCATGGTAGGAATTGGAAGAAGAAAGAACCGAGGACAGTAATACCATAGTGTATTTATGACCAGCTCAGGCAAGTCAAAAACGGAAAAAATGGGCAGATACCTGCCCTTCTTTATTGCATCGAGTAATTCTAAGTGAATCAAAGGCAAAGAATTCCTATCTCTGAATAAAAGGAAACAGAAATAAGAACAATAGCTATCAAGTAGTTTTTGTTACCCACCAGGTACTCTTTAAAGTGTTTGAACTATAGTAACTAATTTAATTCTCACACCAATCTTCATATTACTGTCACTGCTATCAATAATGGTGGATCTGGTAAATGAAAAACTTAGGTAGCTTTTCTGAGGTCATAGAGCTTGTAAGGGCCTGCTTTGAGGGTTCCCACTAAGGACACTTGGTTAAAGATCTCACTATACTGTTAAGTGCCTTGCATTTTTCAGCTTAATAGTAATAGAAAATAGATATTTTAATCATAATAGTATCTCCATTTTCACATTATTAACTTTATCCAATTAGAAACAAAACTCTTATGGTAATCTCAAGCAAAGTAAGTAGTATATATTTTATGTAGCAGTTCAGATCCATTTTTGGTAATTCAGACTTCGTATAGTCAGTTGGTCTCTAGGCTCTATTTTACAAACTGTTTCTCTCAGGCGAACCTATGCCCTATGTGTTATTGTGTTTTTCTTTTAAGACGAAAGATGTTAATGTAACATTTTTTCTAAGTTAACTCAGTGTTCAGTTTTAATTGTACTGTTGGTGCTTTGCAATAAATGAATGGGTTTTGGATTGCAGATTGGCACTCAGTATTTGAAACGTTTTGCTATCACTGGACTAGCTTGTTGGAACTCACTGGTTAGCTCACTGGTTTCTCATCATTTTAATTCATTCAAAATACTTGCCTTTTGATAGGTTTTTCCTAATGTATGAGCACCCTTTGGCGCTGGACAGAGCCCTCTTGTGTTCTTTTTACAAACCCACGAGTCAAACCGCCCGCTTTTTGCGCATGCGCAAAGGATCCCCCTATCAGCTGTCAATGCATCATTCTGCCTGCCCCTTTAACTCTGACCTTGTCAAGTTTCAAATGAAAAGTCCGTGGTTTTTCCTGAAGCTTCTGGAGGTTGCCTGCATCTCTTCAGCAGCCCTCCCATGCCCTCAATAAAGGCCTGTTTTCTCTCCTCCTGTTATCTCTGTCTTTTCTCTCTTAAGCCCCAGGAAACCAAACACCTTTTGTTATGATTAATTTATAGATGTTTTTTGAGAGATATTTGTGTATTTGATAGCTTTTGATTTGTGTCAGACACATGCTTCTGCATATTTTATGTACGCTTTCCCTGAAACATTTTATCTAAACTTCTTCCTCTTACGTGTTTTTTAAAATCAGGTATTATTATTATTATTATTTTGTGTGTGTCTTTTTGAGACAGGGTCTCACTATGCAGTTCAGGCTGGCCTTGAGCTCACTTTGTAGCCCAGGCTGGTCTCAAACTCACAACGGTCCTCCTGCCTAAGCCTCCTGAGTGCTGGGGTTACAGGCGAGCACTACCATGTCCAGCTCAGGTATTATTTCTTAAAAAGATAACTTGTATTGTCAATTTAACTACTAGACCGTCAGTTAGCCCATCTAAATTGCAAAATATGCAGCAGGAAAGTATGCTGTGGTAGTTAAGTTTAGGAAATAGGTGAGAAACTCCTTGATAACCTAACTTAGAATATTTTTTAAAAATTAGAGTAAGTTGCCTCCCATGTTGGTATTCAACTGTTTCTGACAGTTATGTATTTGAACTTTTTGTTTCAAAAATGAGGAGAGACCTTGAGCAGAATTCATTGGGAAATCTTGGGAGCTGTGGATGAGAATGGGGGATGATGGGTAGGGATGGAAGGATGGTGAAGAAGAGGTTGGTGCAACCTCAGATCAGCAAACAGCAAGAACAGTTAGGCCAGAAACATTGAGCAAAAGAATTGTATACTGATGAATGAGGGCAAAGGGAAAGTGTAAGGAGGTGGGGATACATTGGTTGGTGTCAGTTTAAATAAGGCCATCTCTTTTTAACACACACTTTAAGAAATCTCTTTAGCCAGGTGTGGTGGCTGTAATCCCAGCACCCTGGGAGGCTGATGTGGGAGTATCATGAATTCAAACTCAGCCTGAACAACTTAGCCCCTGTTTCAAAATTTAAAAAAAGAGGCAAGGAGAGGTGTGTGCTGCTGATGTAGCTCAGTGGAAAGGCCCTGATTCAATCCCCAGTACTGGAAAAAAAATCTTTATGGACTTCTCTGTATGTTTGTGTCACCAGCTAGATGTGGCCTGAATTTGGCAATAACTTTGTCCTCATCATTTTGTATTAGGAAAGGAATGATTTTGTATCATTCAAGGAAGATATACTTAGAAGACCCATGAGAACCCACAGCAATTTTATTGTGTTGTATGATAACAGTTGGTGATGTTGCTTATCTTATTTCTTGTAAAACTCTTAGGGAAGACTTCCAAAGGCTTTACTGCTTCTGAGGCCCTTCATAATCCAATACGCTTCTTCAGCTGTAATTTTAGTATCTGTTATTGGTGCTTGATCCTCCTGCAACTCAGCAGCCTTGCAGCTTTGACATCACTCGTGCTTTGAAGACCATCATGCAGTGCTGTCTAGTGCTCCTGATAATAGTTTGTATGCTTAGCTGATTTATACTAACTGGAATTGTCCTGTCTCTTCTTAGCAACTGAATTTGGCAAATTAATACTCTATCCCCCACCCCAGGTGTATAGGCCTCATTGAGAGGTCATTAATGTCATACCAACTGTGACTTCCTTTAACAGAAAAAGTTTGGTCTGGCATTGTGGATGTATACTGCCTCTGGAAGATGTGCTTACAGTCTTTCTAGATGAAACAAGGGCAAATTAAAGCCTTTCTTTCTTCAGATACATTTAATGAATCCTCAAAACTAAAAACGCTATCTCTATTCCTTTTTCCAGTTATGTGCTTGGCTCCTTGGGCTTTGTTTTCTTCTCAGTAAAACCCTTACCCCTGCAGCATGGAGCAGTCATGCTGGAATTCAGCCTTACACTTAGGCTTTCAGAGCTGATTCCAAGATGTTGGGTCTAAAGACTCAGGCAGGGGGTTGTGTATTCTGATATGGGTATTTTCCATTCACTGTGCCTTGGAATTTTTATATCACAGGGACCTATATTTAATCAAGGCATGTAGTTAAGCAGAATGCCAGTGAAAAGAGACTCTGAGAGCACAAAAATGACTCCCAAGCAAAATTCCAAAATGTCTTTAACCCCCCATCTCTGAGATGCCTTATCCCATCTTTGGGGTGGGCTTAATATCTCCAATCTCTCCAGTCCCCCTGTACCTTATACCCCACCACTACCACTAAAGAGAAACTAGCCTCAGAGGCTTCCTTCTCTGTAAATAAACCTCAAACAAACCTTGTTTTTACCCTACATTGATTTGTAGCATAACAAGAGTATTTATTTTTGCCTCATGGGTTAATTTGACCCAGACCTTTTCTTGACAAGAATATAGAGATTCAATTTTTAAAGCTGAAGAAGGAGCTGTTAGAGTCAATTGTATTCTTAAACTAAAGAAGCTACAATAATTTTCCTTCAAAAACCTAATCTTCTCACCCTGATTTCTAATAATCTGTTCTCAAAACTAATTATTGGAGCATTCTAGAAAGGTATGTGCTTGTTCCTTTGTTGCTACTTGTTGAAGGCAAAGGTGTTGAATGTGTGGACACTATAGGTCATTTACGTGGCATAGTACACATTAATAAAAAAAAAGAATATGTAGGAATTCAAGGGTATGTTTCATCCTGTTTCAGGGTTTTAAGTTCAGGTCATGACCAACTATCTGTTTCCATTGAGAAAAGCCAGAATCTGCCAAAATCAACATGAAGTAAATGAATTGCAAGGCTACGAAAAGTTCAGACTTGTACACAGACACATTGTTCCTTTCTATTGTTGTCTAAGTAGTGATGTTTTTACAAAAGTGCTAAACTTTTAATTGGAGCTTGGAAAACTTTTAGAGGATTCAGTTTATGTATTTATTTATACTGTATTCTGAAATTACACAAAAGTTTAAATATCTTCTCTCCATTCAGTAGGAATGTGCAGGCCACAATTTTCACACCCAGCAGCCTAATCATTTATGAGAATAGGTAGAAATTGGCATTTTTAAATTAAACCATATTTTAGAACTTTAGTTTCAAGTTGGTTAAAAAAAGCACATTTTTTTGCCAGTAAAGTAGAAACCTAGAGTGACCATATTATATCAGAATGTGACTCCTGATCATAGAATTTTAGAATTTTCAAACCTTAGTTTCTTACTGGAGTGGCAAATTAACCTTTTTAGTCAATTGTCACACAATGTTTAACCTGTATTTGTCATGTGAAGAAAATGTGAATAAACTTAGTTTTTAAATCATTTATACCTAACATCAAAATGTGTTGTTTTGAGAGCATTCCTCTGGAAATTTGTACTTATTCCACAATTCTTAAAATGCAATTTTTGAAACTTCTTAGAATAGATAAAAATGAATTTAGAATCACTTGGAAAAATTCTTGCAACTACTGTTGTATTCACACATTCTTTGAGATACACACCTATTTCATTTGTCATTGAATAATTTTTCACTCTTCTAAAACTATTTTTCACTTTTAGAGGGAGATTTATTATGCTTAAAGATATTGGAAAGAATAAATTACATTCTTTAAAAGCAAAGGGGGAAAAAGGGAGAAAAAAAAGCAAGGGAAAAAAGAAGGAAACTTTTCAAAATGATTAAAATAATAGTAACTCCAATGTAAAAGCATCACTTTTGAAATAGCATAGTCACCTGCATGTCTTAACCTTTAAATATTAGTTGAAAAAATATATTGTAGTATTTTTGTACTTGCACTTCCAAGGGTGAGGTCATCAGT
>RJWT010054011.1:0-10326 GCA_004365215.1 Cuniculus paca | reverse complement strand
GGGGGCCATCTGCTTTGAGTTTGTTTATGCATTGTGACAACACTCTAATGTGTCCTTTTACGTTTTGTTTTGTTTTGTTTTTCCCCTAGATCTAGAACAGCTGAAAATTGAAGAGGAGGAGCTTCAAAGGTTAGCCTGCACTCTGAGTGTTAGAAAATGTAATGCTGAAGGGCCGGGGATCTAGCTTAGTGGCATAAGTGCCTGCCTGGCAAGCGCAAGGTTGTGAGTTCAATCCCCAGTGCTGCAAAAAAAAAAAAAGAAAAGAAAATGTAATGCTGGACTCCACAAAAAAAATGTAATGCTGCCTTTCTGTCTTTAGAGACAAGTTTATACACATGAGTCTTGTTTAAGCCTAACTCAGGGCTTCTGCTCTAAGGTGGTGTTGCTCAAGCTTGAATACTGTCAGAATCCTTTTTAAAAAAATTAAACCAAGCATTAAACTATTTTTTATTGTACTTAGATAAGTATAAGTATAAAATGAGGCATGTTAGGCTTATGAATTAGTTCAACTATAGGACTAAAAGAAATTAAATATAAGCCGGGCCTGGTGGCACACACCTGTAATCCCAGCACTCGGGAGGATGAGGCAGGAGGATCATTGTGAGTTCGAGACTAGCCTGACCTAAGGAGTGAACTCAAGGCCAGTCTGAACGGCATAGCGAGACCCTGTCTCAAAAAGACAAGGCCCAGGGATTTAGCTCAGTGGCCTAAGCACCTACCTGGCAAGCTTGAGGTTGTGAGTTCAATCCCTGGTGCTGAAAAAAAAAAGAAAAAAAGAAATTAAATATAAATCATGACTAAACCAATAAAATTCTAGTCAACTATTAATTTTTTTAATTAGTGCATATGAGTTATAACAACAGTGATTTGAATAGTGACAGTATTTGACTGGAATTAAATTGATAGCAGCAAAGTAATAAAACAAATTCTATTTAGCTCTAACAACAAAATCGAACATAGGCAACAAACGTATGATATATCTCATTTTTAAGGTAGGCATCCTGATCTACTTTATGCATCATCAGAAATAAAAAAGTAATTTCCAATAATTATTTTAAAGAATATGGAACTCCCACTGATACTGTCAGCAGTCCTAATTTGAGAAATAATGATTTATATCCTTCCTAAGTTAACCTACTTCTAGATTAATTGTTAGCGAAACAAAATATTATTACCTCTCTGGGACTATCTAGCAAATGATTTCTTATAGCGAACCTTTTTATTAATATTCTAAATTCTCTAACAAAGACCTTCTCTTTCTCCCATCCAAGTAATAACTAGGCCCGACCCTGCTTAGCTTCTGAGATCAGATGAGATCTGGTGCGTTCAGAGTGGTATGGCCATAGATGACCTCTTTCTGTGAATATCTGTTTTTATTTGCAGAAAGCTCTTAGAACTGGAGGTACAGAAAAAGCAAACCCTTGCCCAGATAGATTTTATGCATAAACAAACAAATAGAACCGAAGAACTACTGGATCATTTGAGGTAAGGAAATCAGATGTCATTAGTTTATATTGTATGCTATGCCTTAATGATTATCTGAGCCTACTGGAGCAGCTATATATTTTTAATATGTTCCTATAGATTTCTTGGTTTTTTTTTGTTTGTTTTTCTTTGCTTTGTTTTGTTTTTGAGATGGAGTCTCACTGTGTCGCTCAGTATGCCCTTGAGCTCTTAGGCTCAAGCAGTTGTAAGTAGACTAAGATGCACAACTCCATGCCCAGCAGCTGATACAGGTTTTTAACCTATGGTACTGTAGAGCCTCTAAAAGAGTTTGTGCACTTGACACAGAGGTGAAAATATAAGGGTGGGAGAGCTATGGGATAATGTTTGTTTTTTAAATTTTATTGGCACTCTTTTGATATATATAATGCTCACACTCATCAGGAATAATGTTATAAATTTAATACATTTCACTGTATAAACTTATTTTTTCTCTGATACACAATTCAAGATTGAGTTCTTGCTGGGCGTGGCGGGGTATCCCAGCACTCGGGAAGCCGAGGCAAGAGAATTGCTACAAGTTCGAGCCTTGGCTACATAGTGAGTTCAAGATCAGGCAGAACTACATAGTGAGATGCTGTCTCAAAAAAAATAAAAAGTTGAGATGAGCTCTTATGTCTTTCAAAAGCATATATTGTACATTCACAGTATTTGAATTAGAGTATCGATTGTCTCCAAATCTAATAGCAGCTGCTGTTGGTGCTATTGGGGTAGTATCAGAAATTCTCTTAGCTGGGATGGGGTATAGCTCAATTTAATTACTGAAAAAGAATGCTTTTCTTTCTGTTTCTCTCTTCAGTTCGTCTGAGTGGGAAGTCATTGAGTGGAGTGATAATCAAGCTGTATTTACCTTTGTTTATGATACCATAGAACTCACCATCACCTTTGGAGAACCAGTAGGTAAGTAGCAAAAGTGAGACAATCCTCTGCAGAAAAATAAATGGTTAGGCTCCATGAAGATTCAAATCTTAGCAACTTTGAGAGATCCTGTTTCAAACTTTAGAAAAAAAAATTGTTTTTAATGATAGGAATATATATCTCAGTGCAAAGTTTCGTCCCTAGTCCTGGAGGTTGGGGGGAGAATAAAAATGAAAATACAACTAGTGAAAGTTGCCCTTTGTTATTCATATTGGATGATAAGATTTTGTTACCTGGGGCCCTGGGTTCAATGCCTTGTACTGGGGAGGGAAAAAAAAAGGCCATTAATGACCGTATTGAAACCTTAGGAACTTCAGTCTTTCAGCCTCTCAACCTTACTCTTCTGAAAAGTTCCTTTTCTCAATGAAAATCACCTTCTGTCTAGGTCCAAAATTAAGGAATACCATGCATCTCCTTCTCCCTCATTATACATGTCCAAACCATCAAGAAAATGTATCTGTGCTTGTGTTATTTTTGTTTGGGTTTGGTTTTTTGAGGCAGGATCTCATTATGTATTAGAGGCTGTCATTGAACTTGCTGTGGAGCCCTGGCCAGTCTTGATCCTCTTCCTTTCACCTTCCAACTGCTAATAGTTATAAACCATGAGTCACCACACCCAGCTAAGATACACTGATTTTAATTTCTTAATGTCTGTCGACTTTTCTCTAAATCAAATGACTTCAATTACATTGCAATTACATCCCGACGGATCTTTCCGAATCTTTTTCCACTCCTCCCTGTAGCTGTAATGATTGTTAAAAATCTGGTTTGTGCTGCTGTTATCTTAGGCTAATGCTCCAAATGTCATGTAGCCTGTAAACCCTTAAGCGTACTGAGTTTTTCCTTCTTTTTCTTTCCTTGCTTCATCTTGTATCACCTTCTCTGTACATTTCTCCTATTGTAAATAACTTTGAATGACTGAGCCCCAGATTTGTACTTTTTTCCTAATTGTTAAAATCGTTCTTTTCTACCTGGTTTTACTGTGAAAAGGGGATAAACGTCACCCTTAAAAATAAAATTTTTTGCCAGGGGTGGTATTGCACGCCTGTAATCCCAGCACTCAGGAGGCTGAGGCAGGAGGATCACTGTGAGTACAAGGCCAGCTTGGGCTACATGGTGAAACCCTGTCTCAAAAAAAACCCCAAAAAATAAATTTAAAAATTTTAAAAAGAAAAAGTAAAAAGCAAAGCTGCAAACCATTCAACAAAGTGAAAAGAATCAATTTAAGAGACTAAAGATAACTCTAGAGTTTGAAAGAGTGAGCAGCTATCCTAATTACCTATAATTCATCAGAGCAATGCTAAAATATTGATTATTTTTATTGTATTCACTCAGGGATAGGTATGGGGAAATGATAGCCATTCCTGAAAAAAATTACCTTCACACAAAAGTTAGGGGTCAAAGGAAGAAGCCTTAACAAATGTAACTGTGTTCTACACTTTAAATTTCCTTCAAGGGCCTACCAATCAATATAACTGAGCAAGCTGGGTGTGGCAGCACACACCTGTAATGCCAGCACTCAGGAGGCTGAGGAAGGAGGTTTGCTGAGTTTGAGGCCATCCTGGGCTAAATAGTGATTTCAAGGCCAGCCTGAACTACATAGTAAGACTCAATCTCAAAAAAAAAAAAATCAAAAACTATATATATATAGTTGAGCAATCTTGGGGGAGTCTACCTGTACAGAGAAAAGTGTGATTCAAGAATAAACCTTCAATTATCATGAAGAAACCCTGATAATCAGAATCTGAGTAAGATTTTTAAAGTACTGAGTTTTATGTAACTTAAAATCAGATAGTAAAAAGAAATTCTATTCTTTTTTCTGGTTCTTAGTTGGCGTCCCTTTCCTGGAAAACACTGACAGGAAGATTTCTGACCTGAATTTTCAGTCTTTGTTAGATGGTAAGTTTGATTTAAGGCCCTAAAAGTGTTGGTAATTTATAGGTATAAATTGTTTCTTGGTAGCTTGCTACTATGCCTTTATTCCTTATGCCCTTGGTGCAGGCTTTCAGCAGGGGGCTCAACATTAGACCTCAATGTATGCACTGAGGGGCCATGAGAGGAGTGGATCCAGAGTTCTGGTTGCTATAGCCCAAGGTGGAGCAATCCAGATTTCTAACCTGGGATCTAAAGGTGTTCAGGTACCACAGGCATTAACAATGACAAATTCAGGAGCTCCTCCTCCAGGTGCTATAGTTGTATAGTATGCAGCGTGGGCAGCTGATAGCTCCCAACAGTTCTTACTCCCAGGCAGTCAGGTTGTTCAAGATGCAGAAACTGAACTTGCTTCAAGTCACATGGCTTTGGCCACAGGCGACATGCCAGCTTACCAGATCAGGACTCCTGCTATTGCTTTTTCCCGAGTGGTAATGGCTGCCTCACCCAGAACTTTGCACAATCACCAGCAGCTGGCAGAAGCCACTCATGAGTGAGAGCTGAGTCTGATGAAAAACAGGTGCAGTGTTCACTAGTACTTAGGAGGAGCCATTCTGTAGACACATGGTTTATTACTGTGGAGCTTTGAAAAACATATCTTTCCCAGGCTCTTTTCTCTCAAGTGATAATGTGGCATTGTTTGTGGGGGTTGCATTTTCCCTGCATGTGAAGATGATCAGCCGCCCTTAACAGTCAATCAGCAGGGGTGCAGCCCTGTTGACTACAGGGGTAATGTTCAAAAGATGCATTTTTTTTTTTGAAATGATGCAAAGATTTTGTTACAAATGAAGGTTAACTTTGTATGTGGTATTTATGAAATAGTATCTTGATAATTACAACTTTCTAGTTTTAGTTTGCAAAAAAAATTTAAGTGTTAGAGCATTTCCTTTTGTTTCTAATCATTATTACAATAAAATACACATTGTTCTAAGAAAATTCTGTTCAAGGCCGGGCTTATGGTGCACTGGGGCAACTGAGGCAGGAGGATTGCTGCGATTTTGAGGGCAGACTGGGCTACAAAGTGAATGCAGGGTCCGCTTGAACTGCATAGTGAGACCCTGTCTCAAAAAAAAAAAAATCAAAAGAAAATTCTATTCAAGATATGATTGCAAAATAAAAATGTGGCTGCACCACTTAGAGATATCTACTAATATAAGTTATATGCCTAATATTCTCTTTCTCTATATATATATATATGCTTTCAATCTACTCTGATTTTTTCTCACTTATTTTTTTCCTCCATCTCTCTGTAATTTTGTTTAATTTATTTTATTTATTTATGTTTTTTTGGTACAGGGGATCAAACTCACAACCTCGGCACTTGCCATGTTTAATTAATTTTAAAATGAGGATCTTGCTATGTTGCGCAGGCTAGGCTCAAACTCATGATCCTCCTGCCTCACCCTCCTAAATAACTAAAATTACAGGCATGTACCACTGTGCCCAACTTTAATTTTAATTTTGTAATTTTTTAATATCAATATACCATAAATTGCTATTTTCCGAAAAAGTTTTAAAATTTAAACCTCCATTTTATTAAACTCGTGTTATTTTTTGTTAGTTCTTATGAAGAATGATACAAATTAATTTGATTTGCAGAGTGAACAGAATTGTCTCCCAGTAGCCTTGTCACCTACTCCTAAGTTGTAAACAATGTTCCCATTGTGAGAAAATAAAATATTTCAGGTAGGATCAACTGCTTACCTGTGATAAGGACCGGAGTCATTAATTTATTAGGATATAACCAACCTAGTTAGTCTATAAATTCAGGCCTCTGAGCTCCTGACATTCACTTTTGAGTTCATCACTGGCCTCATAACTGAGCATGGACCAGAAGTAGCTATATTGAGCTTCCCAGTCATCTTTTAAATGGCACAATATGATATAAGAATCCCTAAATTGCCCACCATTCTCAAACTTACTCATTTCAGTGAGTGTTAAATGGTGTTTTGAATACTGTAAAATTCAAGAAATAACCAGAGATAGGATCAGAAAGACACACATTATTAGGACTTGTTCCAAGTGTACTGAGTCTTGCCTAGTTCATACTCTTTATGTGTTCTGTTCAGAAATCCCCAAGAGGCTGGATGGATGGGGCTCTCACAGTATGATAGTTGTCTCGTGGCAGTCTTGAGATCAAAGATCCTAACTTTGATCTGATGGAGGGCTATTGATACTTTAAAATTGTACTTTCTGGGCTGGGGGGATAGCTCAATGGCATGGCACTTGCCTAGCATCACAAGGGCTTGGTGTCAGTGCCCAGCACAGATAGATAGACAGACAGACAGACAGATAGAAAAAGTAAAAATAAAACAATTGTTTCTTGGTGTAACTCTTTTACTAATAAGCTAACTATAAACAACAATAACAACAACAGTTTGTCCTTAAAATATTTATTGGCTATAAATCTGCTTGGATAATATTCTAAATACTGGATTTTCCTCCCTTCTGCCTTCCCACCCTTTCTTCTTTCCTTCCTTCTGAGACAGGATTTCACTATATAGCCCGAACTGAAACTCACAGCAATCCTCCTGCCGCAGCATCCTGAGTGTTAGAATTACAAGCATGCACCACTATACCCAGTTTATTGGATGAATTTTAAAAGAAATTCCTTTTTTTTTTTTCTGAGACAGGGTCTCACTCCATTATTCAGTCTGGCCTTGAACTCACTATGTTGCCCAAGCTGTCCTCAAACTCATGGCAATCCTGCTTCTGCCTTCTAAGTGCTAGGATTATTGGCACGTACCACCACACCTGGCAAGAAATTACTTATTATTAGATTTTGAGCAGTGACTAATAATAGCTATTCCCTAGCTTGAAAATTGTCTTGTCTTGTCTTGTCTTGTCTTTTTTTTTTTTCTTTTTTTTTCTTTTTTTGAGATAGAGTCTTGCTCCATAGTCCATACTGATCTTGAACTCACTAGTAGTCCAGGCTGGCCTCAGATATGTGGCAATCCTTCTGCTTCAGCCTCCCGAGTGCTGGGATTACAGGTATGTGCCACCATGCCTGGTGAGCATGTATATTATTTACATTAATATTTAGGTATTATTTTCCATTTTACAAGTTAGGAAACTACAGATCAGAAAAATTAAATTTTGTGTTTAAGATTACTTAAGTACTTAAAAAAGCCAGGTGTGGTGGCACACACCTATAATCCCAGCACTCAGGAAATTGAGGTTAGGAGGATCACCAAGGCCATTCTGGACTACACAGTGAGTTCAAGTTTAGCCTAAACTATATAGCAAGACCCTGCCTCAAAAAAAGAAAGCGATAGAGATAGTGATAGAGATGGGGGGAGACCACGGATTTAGCTCAGGGCACAAGCGCCTGCTTGGCAAGTACAAGGTTGTGAGTTCAATCCCTGGTACCAAAAAAAAAAAGGAAAAAGAAAAATAGTAGGTTTTTTTTGTTTTGTTTTGTTTTAAAGCCAGGATTTGAATTCAGGTGTATGCTTGTTCTTCGTGATGCTGGTGATTGACCCCAGGACTTTGTACATGCTAGGTGAGCCTTCTACCACTGAGATACATTCCCAGTCATAAACTTGTGCTTTTAAGCAAGTTCTATTCTGTATGTGAAGCCAGATGTGGTGGCACACACCTTTAATCCTAGTACTCAGACAGCTGAGGCAGGAGAATCACTACAAGTTCAAGGCCAACCTGAACTGCATAGGAAGACCATGTCTCAAAAGGAAACAAAAGAGAGGGAAAGTGGGAAAGGAGAAATAAGAAGAATGAAGATACATTGTGTGCATGTACCACCTCCCCATGATCAATGTAATCATTATGTACTGTGAACACATACTAATAAGAATAATAATTTTACAGAACTATTGTGCACATGATAAAGACTTGAGTTTTTGTAGGGATGTCTTGTATACCTTATACAATTGTGTTTGAAAATAAAAATGAAGAGTACATTCTGGCTTCTAACAGTTTGAGGGTATTTCTTGCTTAGGTAATAAAGTATTTTTAGCTTACGTAAAATATATGAATAATAAATAATATCCTGCCTTTGGATTTTTTTATTTTTCTTTTTCTTTCCCAGAGGTTAAAGCTCCTTCTTCCTCCCTTTTGGTTCATAAGCTTATTTTTCAATACATTGAGGAACAGGAATCCTGGAAGAAGAAATGTACAACACAGCATCAGGTACCCAAGGTAAAGTCTTATTGAAGTCATTAAAGGAAAATTTGTGCTGTCTATCCCAAAAAACAGAACTAAAATTCTATGTATATAACAGTATCCTGAGATGACATATACATTTAGTTGTTTAACTTTTGGGGGTTCATTATAAAGAGCCATTAACCATTGAAATTCTTTTTTGTAATTTCCTCACACACCCCATTTTTTCCAGATGCTTCAGGAACTTTCACTGGTAGTAAGCCATTGCAGACTCCTTGGAGAAGAGATTGAGTTTTTAAAGAGATGGGGACCAAATTATAACCTAATGGACATATGTGTGAATAATACTGAGTAAGTGTGTTAGTCACCTGGGGCAGTGATAACAAAGTATTACAAATTGGGTAAAATGAGAAATTTATTACTATAGGTTATTACCTAACCTTAGAGGTTAAAAGGCCAAGATCAGAGTTTGATCAGGGTTAGGGTTGGTTCCTAAGGATTATGAGAAAAATCTGTTTTTCCCTTTATCATAATTTCTAGTGCTTCATCGGCAATTTTTGGCCTTCCTTAACTTACAAATGCATAATCCTGACCTGCCTTCACCTTTATAGTGTTCTTTCATCTTGAATGTCTGTATAAATTTCCCCTTTTGATAAGGGCACTTCTCACATTGGAGCAGGACCCACCATACAGCAGTAGAAACTCATCTTATGTAAATTTGTAATGACCTAATTTCCAAAGAAGGTCACATTCCGAGGTGTTGGAGATTAGGACTTTAACATACAAATTTTCGGGGATATATTTCCACCCATAACATTAAGTAAATAGTCTAGAACTTAGTAAAATAATTTATTTTATTAATGTTCTTCAAGAGTAACAAATGGGGAAAAAAATCCCATTTAACACCTTGTACCGGATGTTTTAGCTTCTGTTTCATTTGATAAGAAATAATGTATGCCAAGTTTCAGATGTCAGTAAAAAGGAAAATGTGTTGGTGTTTCAGTCTTTTTTGTTGTTGTTTTATATTTTTAATTGTGGGTCTTGTCTTTTACAGATTGAGGCTTTTATTCTCCAGCTCTGTAGCATTGGCAAAGTTCGAGATAACTTTGTCTCTCTCTGCCCATTATCCAAAAGTTCCCTTACCTTTTGCCATTCAAAATCACCTTGGGAACACTGGGTAAGTAAAGGACCAGTCCGATAAGATAGGCTACTTTTTCACATTTGTAATTTCTTTTGCGGCACTAGGGATTGAACTCATGACCTTGTGCTTGCCCAGCAGGCACTTAGACCACTGAGCTAGATCCCTGGCCCTTGTCTTTCTGGGAGTCTCACTATGCCATTCAGGCTGGCCTTGAGCTCACTTTGTAGCCCAGGCTGGTCTCAAACTCATAACGATCCTCCTGTCTCAGCCTCCCGAGTGCTGGGATTACAGGCGTGAACCACCACGGCCGGCCACATTTGTAATTTCATTTGAAAGATCCCTTCAAGTGGTCAGCAAATGGGTAGTAAGAGCTAAATGTCACTTTTTCTTTTTCTTTTTTGGGCAGTTCTGTAAATCAAGAGCCTTATGCCTCATGCACGCTAGGCAAGTGCTCTACCACTGGACTAGATCCCTATCCCTGAGAATGATTTTTGGTTTTCTTTTCTTTTCCCTTTTTTTTTTTTTCTTTCTTTCTTTCTTTCTTTTTTTTTTTTTTTTTTTTTTTTTTTTTCCTTTTTTTTTTTTTTTTTTTTTTTTTTTTTTTTTTTTTTTTTTTTTTTTTTTTTGGTACCAAGAATTGAACTCATGATCTCACACTTACCAGACAGGCACGGTGCTGCTGGGTTATATTCCTGGTCCTTTTTTGGTTTTTG
>RJWT010054010.1:0-10345 GCA_004365215.1 Cuniculus paca | reverse complement strand
GGGTGAATCCGGCTCCAGGCTGAGGCGCTGCCAGCCACCACCTTCTTCTTCTTTTAAATTCTTTTTATTCTCTTTTTGGGCTTCAAGTCATATTTTAGATTCTTCCTTGGTTCAGGGGACCCACTTCCTTCCTTCTTGTCCTCTCCATGATGTTATATTCCAGCATCTGAA
Organism: Cuniculus paca; assembly: GCA_004365215.1. Lineage (NCBI taxonomy): Eukaryota > Metazoa > Chordata > Mammalia > Rodentia > Cuniculidae > Cuniculus > Cuniculus paca. Next base: position 10,174 of record RJWT010054010.1, on the reverse strand, counting down.
CTGTTTCTATCAGAGAGACTGTTTACTCTGCTGCTTACTGTTCCACCATCTTTAGCTCCTCTCCCCATCTGTGTTGTTTTTAGTCACTAACTTTGTGGTAAGTAGTTGCAGCAGCAATAGGGATCCACACGTGGATCATCTGAGAAGCTACCGGTCATACTTTATACTGTGCTGCTGAGGGTCAAGGGAACTGAGGAATTTGTTTTCCTCTAGAGACGGTGACCTTCCATGCTTCTGGATTATTCAAGCTTAGCACCCTCATACCCTCTCCAGGAACAGAGGAAGTCTTCAGCCAGATGGAGGTACAGAGACTAGGATGTCAGAGTCTTGTCCCCCTGCTCTCTGCTAAGAAGCCAGTGGCTGCAGGGTGAAGAAAGGGAATATTGGTGGGGTACCAGCATAACCTGCCTTAGTGTGCAAATGTGTGTGCATGTGCACTCGCACGCATGTGTGTTGTTCATCATTTATTGAGGTTTTGAGCCTACAGATTCTGTCCCATTCTCCTCCAGAGGCTGCAGCACAGTAGCTGGCATCTAGGAAAAATCCTTCCTCACTGTTTGGGTGACAGAATGAGACAGCCCATGGATGTCACAATAAATAAAAAGTTGGCTCTTTTACAGTGATGCTTTCTCTAATTCCTAAATTAAGACTGTGTAGAGAAGAAAAGACTGCTATTTCTTGGAAACAGATTTAAAAGATTTTTGGATCCCAGGCAGTTTGAGTGCAAGGTGGCTGTCAATCACAAATGCGAGTTGTCACTTGGCAAAATGGCTCTCTCCTGCTGCATGACCGATCTGCAGTCTGAGACTCCCTCATCAAGGTTAGCAGATAAATCAATACAAAAAGAGATGAGCATGGCAGGCGGTACTGATGTCAAACAGCCATTTCATGTGTCTGGCAGAAAATTGAGCATATTGGTAAAGTACTAAAGACTTCCTTCGAGAACGTGCTGGGCTCCCTGTTCCTGAAAGGAAAATCAGATTAACACTCACAAATCCTTCTTGACATCAGAAAGACAGCTTTCTCCTGACAAGGGTTTACATGGCACAATATGATGAATACCACCGGGGCCTTCCCATCGCTTGGTATCTAACTTGACCCAGCTTTTCTGGGGACTTCCTGAGTACCAGATTCTCTCTTTTTTGCCCTCTAGCACTATTTTTTTTTTCACAATGAAATTCAGCAGTTGCAACACTGCTGTTTGAAGATGTGTGTTCCAACTGCCTTTCCAGCTCTTCCAGGCACCTTAGCCTTTGGAACATATTTACAATGAAGTTTGAGTGCCTCTTCTGTAAGAGAAGCCTAGAAAATGCTCTTTGTTTTATCAACTGCTGTTCCTGATTAGAACATTCCAGATAAATGTGTGAAGCTCTTGAATGATAGTTGAGTTCTCTGACACCCACTGACTGTCAAAATGACCCTGCAGTATTAGCAAAGGTTTTGTGTATATACACACAAATATGTACATACACATATATGATATTTTAAGGACAATTTCAGGTAAACATATTTGAAAATAATAATGCATACATCTAAGGTATGGCTCTAAAATTAATTGATCTTGAAGAAAATCAGTTGGCTCTAATGGAGATTTTAGTGTAAACCAGAATGTGATTAAGCCCCAATGGATCCAAAATTTTGCTGATTATGTAAAGTCCTGATTGTTACTGGTCTTATGGAAAGCTCTCTTTTGGAGAGTAACAAGCTTGTGAAACAAGTGAGTTTCAAGTACTGAAACTTTGGACTAAATCTGTTAAGAACCTGTTTATTTCCTAATTAAGATGCTCTAGCCCATCCCTTAAAATTGGGCATATGCTAGAATGAGTTGATGTGCACCAGTTCACACCTGCTTGGTGCACAGGTGTTCCTGGGCCTGCAACTCATAACCAAAGTCACATTTAACTAATTATGAATGCCTCCCTGTTATACTAGGCCATTTCTAAATGCCCCCCCATCTGTGGAGCTATGTCTAAGTACAACAATAAATCATGTAGAAGTGAAGTGACCTTTCATAGTTTGTATTTTGCACAGTTCCTTTGTTAATTGATTATTCTCTTTGCTCTCTTTTTCCATTTGTCTTTTAGATGTCCTGTCCTGTCCAGTCCTGCCCCATCCTGTCCTGTCCTGTGGACCTTGGTGGTCCACCTCTGGTTGGGTCTGGCTCCTAGGTGCCCCCTCTAGGATATCCTGCCCCCTCCAGGATAACCTCCTCTTCCCTAATTAGACAGCGTATCTGTGCAGGGACTTTGTCCCTCCATGACTAAGGTTCATGGGATAAGCCTCTTTCACCCTTTTCTCCTTTCACTTCTAGGTGCTAACAGCTTTCCTTTGCTAATAGTTTCTGGGTTCATCCAGGTATTTTGCTTCTTTATTCTTGTGTGTGTCTCTACAGGTAGTCCTTTCATCAAATCTCTATATTTAAACCATGTAAGGAAATTTCATTCCTACCTGGACCCTGATAGTTTGCTTTCCCTAAACATAGCATTCACCCAAGGTGAGGAAAGATATGTACTTTATATTTAATTATTCAATCCTTAAGTAGATATATTGAAATGCCATTGTTGCCATTTTGCTAGCATGCTATTAAAAAACTTTGTTTGTTAGAGAAATAAAAATAGAAGGTGCCTTGTAAAATAAGGTGGTTTGAGCTTATGTGAGCATATCACTCTGTATCTGCAGAGTGGGTCTCTGTCTGTAGTTGCCAATCAAGGAGGTGTCTGAATACCTTGGTTCTATATCTACCATTCCAGAAATGACTGAATACTGGCATGTGCCTGAAACACTGATGTGTTCCTCAAACACAAAACAGAGGCTCATCGTGTTCCTGTCAGTCTGCATAATATGAACTAAAATGAAGTAAATGTCATACTATTTGTATTCTAGTATATGTGGTATGCATGGTATATACTTTTTATATATTATATATTTATTACCCTAACCCAACTGCTTTTCACTGCTCATAGTCCTTACCAAACAAGGAAGATATATGTGTGTGTATATGTATATATGTGTATGAGTGTATACACATGTGTGTATACATATATATACACATAGCAAGGGTGAATTTGAGCTATGAATGCTGTGAATGGTGCTGTGCAAGTGCAGGGTTAACTAAAAGCAGCACACTGCATAAATATTATAGTTGTAAAAAAAGAAAAAAAATATATCAGAAATGAGCCTACACTTAGACTCATGTTGTACGGCTGAAGTTATAGAAAATAAACACCTTTATAAAAGCCAAATATTAGTGCAGTTTAATTTTGAGCGTAAACAAATTACATAGGTGCTAAAGGAACTGATTGAGATTAAAGGAGACGTTGACCAGGCAAACATACATTCTGAGTCAAGGCTATATTCTGACCTTGAGGAAAGGTAAATTAACTTGCTCATATTAAACTACTGTAGTATTTTTAATCCCTCTCTCCCTTCCTCCCTTTCTTTCTGCCCTCCTCTTTCCCTCCTTCCTTCCATCCCTCCTTCCCTTCCTTTATTCATTTTTTCTTATAGAAGTCTTTACGGATAGCATCTTTGATGACTATGTTTAAAACAAATTTCTATCCAATGATTCAATGATACAGTCCTTAATAATACTAAAAAAGCCATCTAATGAGAATACAGCAGCTGTAGAGGGATTTGTTCATGTTTATATTGAGTGCTTGGGAACGATAAGCAAAGGATGAATTATCTTTCCCACATCTGCCCATCTGGGATGTAATTTTCTTGGATTCTGGCTGTGTGGATGGCTCTACTATTCCCTTTCCATTTCAGTTGCCACTGCCTGTTTTTTCCCTAGCTCTCTCTCTGGCTAAACCTGATTGAGGAGAAGACCATGACACCCATAGCTCCTTGGTTTCTTATTTTCCTTAATGAAAAACCTGCAGGTTAATCAGTTTTCTGGGTTTTTTTATTAATGAATATGGCATAATAAAAATTCTGTGAAATGATTGTAAATCATAAAGAATATGCCAAGTTTTTTGACCTGTTATCTCCAGTGCCCTGCAGTGGGGTCAGTTAGGAACATGCTGAATTCATTCCCTCCATTCCTCTAGGGCACAAGTCACACAATCTCTGCCTCTATTTGCCCACTGTGCAGGCAATGCTACAGTTTAAATGTTTTTCTGCTCCCAGAACTGTTGATATTTAGCTGCTGATGTCAAAGTACTGGGAAGTGGGGCCTCATGGGAAGTGTTTGTGTAATGAAAGCTGTACCTTTGTAAGTGGATTAATGCCCTTACAGAAAAGGCTTTTAGCTCTCTCTCTCTCTCTCCCCTCCCTCTCCCCCTCTCCTCTATGTTCTGTGTTCCACTATGAGACAAATCAACAGGAACACCTTGATTATAGGCTTGCCAGAAATGCCAGAAATGAGAGCCAAAACATTTCTGTTCATTTTAACTACCCTGGCTCAGGTATTCTGTTATAGCAACAGGAGACAAAGACAGACACACTGTACAATACTGACAGACATCCCCTTTCTCTACTGCTATCGTGTCTCCCTGCTGATCTCTTCATCTGTGTTCCCTGTATCCACATTTCCCAAAGGAATGTCAATCTGTAGTCACCCACCCCATACAAAAATAAGAAGTATTTTAACAGTAATTATTACTTCAGTCTTTGCTTCAGACTGATCAGAAAATCAGGGGTCCCTTTGTCAAGTTTCAGATATCTGTGTGCTTCAAAGGAACACTGGCCAATCATAAGGACCATCGCCTTGGGTACCTGGCCCCCATGCTGGGCACTTTGGCAACTTGAAAGGAAATCTTTTCCCATTATTTCTCAACACAGGAGAGAAGACATGAATAAATATATATCCTTGTATATTCACTTCCTAAAACATTTTGGGAGACCTTAAGTGAGATCATAGTTGAGTAAGGTCACATGATGATCATCTCTCATAAACACACCAAGCTGAACAGCTACTCTTTCACAAACCACTTTTACAAGATCCAGGTTATCAAGTAAGAGATCATAGTGTCTGCTTTTAGTTTAACAAAATAAATTAGCAAAGAAGACAGGAAGGAAAGAGTTATCCATGCCACCTTCTCCCAAACTCCAAGCAACCAAACTTGGAGAGAGAAGGGAGTTAAATTCAGGCCTTTGACCTGAAATCCAGTAGCAGGCTGGCCACGGTGAAAGTCAACACTAGGCAAAGTCCCATGATCCTTATTTCAAGGCCAATAGCCATGAACTGAGCCCTTGGAACCACATTATGCTAGGCTGCTGACTGCCTCCAATATCCATCACTGCTCCATCCTTGGACAGCAGAATAGCAGTATCCACTGAGAACACTATACCAAGCAATGTTATTCTATTCACCATGATAAGTAGAATTTAGCCCAGGTATGGTTCAATATACACTGATCAATAGACATGCTACCATGTCAACAAAATGAAGGACAAAAACCACATGATCATCTCAATAAATGCTGAAAAGGCATTGGATAAAAATCAACACACCTTTCCAATAAAAATCCTGAACAAATTAGATATAGAAAAAGTGTACCTCAACAAAAGAAAGTTGATTTAGAACAAAACAACAGCTAACATATACTGAATGGGGAAAAGTCAAAACTTTCAAAGATCTGAAAGAAGACAAGGATACTCACTTTTACCACTTTTATTCAACACATTTCTAGAAGTCCTGGAGAGAGAAATCAAGCATGGAAAGCAATGTAGGGCATCTGAACTTGAAAAATAGACAGATCACTTCATAGATAACATGTTCTTGTATATAGAAAATCTCAAAGAGACAACCAAAAATATTTGGAACTAACACATAAGTCAGCAGTATATCAGCATGCAAAGACCATTAACATTACCATATGCCAAGATAAAACAATCCGAAATAGAAGTCAAGAAAACAACTCCTTTTGCAATAGCTACAAAAACTAGGAATAAATTTAACCAAAGAGGTGAAAGATCTCTACAATTAAAATTATAAAATACTAATGAAAGAAATTGAAGAGACACAAAAAAGTAGATATACCATATTTATAGATTTTTAAGAATTAATACTACCAGAAGCAATTAACAGATTCAGTTCATTCCCTATTACAATAACAATATTGTTTTTCAAATACCTACAAAAAAAAGTTCCAAAATTTATATGAAACTACAAAAAAACTCAAATAGCCAAAGGCATCTTGAGCAAAAATGAAACAAAACCAACAAACAAAGGGAAATCAAAACAAAAGATATCACTTTACTTAATTTCAAAATACACCACAAAGTTGTAATGAGCAAAATAACATGGTATTGATATTAAAACAGGCACATCCACCAATGAAACAGAATAAAATCCTAGAAATAAATGCACCCATCTGTTACCAAATGCTTTCAACAAAGATGTTAAGAGTGCACACTGGAGAATGCACACTATTTTCCATGAATAGTGCTGGAAGAAGTCAATCTCCATTTGCAGAATGAGCCTAGACCACCACCTCTCAACTGTCACTGAAATCAGCTCAAGTGGATTAAAGAGTTAGATTTAGCACGTGAAAGTATGAAACTACTAGAGAAATCCATGGGGAAGTTCTTCAGGCCATTGGAATGCTCAAGGGGTTTTTGGATAAGACAACAGAAGCACAGGGAACAGAAACAAAAATGGAAAAATGATGTTTTGTCAAACTTAAATCTACACAAAAAAGGAATCAAGGATTAGAATGTAGAGATCAACTACAGAATGGGAGAAAATATTTGCAAACCATACATCTGACAAAGAGTTGATTTCTAAAATATGTAAGGAATATGTAAAAACTCAGTAGCATGCCCATGTACACACACACCCTCACACACCTGACTAAAAAACAGTCAATAGATTTCTCATGAAGACATAAAATGGCCAGTAAGTACACAGAAAAAAAAAACCCTCAAGTATCACTAATCATCAGGAAAATGCTGATCAAAGCCACAATGGGGTATCACCTCATCCCAACAAGAATGACCGTTATCGAAAAGACTAAGGATAGTAAGTCCTGGCAAGATTGTGCAGAAAAGGGAGCTCTCACACACTGTCTGGGGAATGTAAACTAGAACAGCCATTGTAAAAACAATGTGGAAGTTCCTCAAAATATTAAAAGTAAACTAACCACGTGGTCTTGCAATCCTACTACTGTGTACATGCGAAGAAACTAAAATTGGTATATTGAAGAGACAGCTGTTCTTTTATATTCATTACAACACTATGTTCAGTACCCAGAAATGGAAATAATCAAAGTGCCCATCACTTGATGGTTAAGAAAATGTGGCCTTCACACAATGGGATAGTATTTGGCTATTAAAAATGAAATCTGGTCTTTTGTGGCAACATGGATGGGACTGTAGATTATTATGTTAGTGAAATAGCCTTGGCACAGAAAGACAATTACCTAATAATCTCACTTCTACGTAGAACCTAAAAAGGTGATCTATTTCATTTTTGAGGATGCTAATATTAAGTGTATTTTGTTTTAAATGTCAAGTTCTGTTTGTTCATTATTAGTATACAGGAAAATATTTGGGCTTTTGCATTAAACTTGTATAGTGTGATCTTGCTATAATTGTTACTTCAAGGATTTTGTCAGATGCTTTTTTGGGGGAGTATTATGTCTTTTGCAAACAAGTATAACTTTACTTCTTCCAGTATAGATTTTATTTCTTGTCTTATTGCATTACCTAAGCATTCCAGTATGATATTAAATTCCCAGTCTGATAATTCCAACATCCCTGGCATATTTGAATCCAAGTTCTGATGCTTAAGCTCTCTCTTTCTTTAAACTGTATTTCCCTTTTAATATGCTTTCTAATTTTTTCTAGATAGGGAGACATGATGTACTCAGTGAAAAGAAGAAAGGAACTGGGTATCGTAGGGTATGCCTGTAGTGCCAGCAGTCTGCAAGGCTAAGACAGGAAGATCACAAGTTCATTCCCAACTGGACATAGTAAAACTTCATCTCAAAAATAAAAAAATAGATATTGCAGGTCTTTGGCCTGTGGTCTGATCATCTGTTCAGAGGATAGCCGTGCACAGTTTGGCATCTGGGGGGGAATCTCCTTCTTAGGATGGTAGCCATTGTTGATTCCCTATGGTCTTGTTTTGAAGTCCTATATCGTTTGCATTGTTTTGTTGGATTGGGAAAACTAGACCAGACTGAAATGCAATCTTTTCTTTCCCTGGGTAGGAGGCAGAGAGATCTAGAGCTGTGGACTTCCTGTTTCCCACACTGGTCAGGGTGTCATAGGAGCTTAGGATCTGGTAAGACAGTCTCTCTTGAGGGCGGACCTCATTATGGAAAACACTACGCCTGCCACAGCGTATTTAAAAACAGGCCCTTTCCTCTTGGCTTGCTGGCAGTATGAGGGAAGTTTAACGTTCACTCTCAAGATCTGCTTTATCTCCTAAACAAAACTCAGAAAAAACCCCACAGGCCCCTGCAATGACTGGGTCCTCCTGGAGTTTTATTTTTGAGCCCGGCCCACAGTGTGCCTCCAGCACTTTCTCAGTTGCAGTTTAGGTTTTCCTGTCCCAATACTGCTTCCTGCATACCTTCTTCCATGAGGTTCCGGCTCAGAGTTCAGTTGCTCTATACCCACCTGTCCATTCCTCCAGTTTGGGGGGCCAGCACTTTGCCCTGCGACCTCACTTCTCTGATAGGTTTATGGAGAATTGTTGTTTTTGAGTTTATCCAGCTGTGCATGCCAGGACAGGCTGGCAACTCCCGAGCTCCTCTCATGCCGGCCTGCCCCATGGCATTCTGACTTTTTTTTAACCCTTGACCAGTTCTCACCAAATGGGATGCTTAGGAAGATGAGAAGGGTCATTTTCTGTGTGCCATTTTGGCGCCTTCCTTATTCTTGGGTTTCTTTGACCCTATGAAGAAAAATAAAATGCTGCTACTTTTTGGAAGAAATATGTCAGGTGTTCATAAATGAAACAGCATGCAAATATCTTTATTTTTCCCTGAGGAATACATAAGTTTGCACAAAAGTTCTAACTTCTCAAACACATCCACCAAAGGAAATCTTTAACATTTACATTGAAATAGAGACTTATCCCACTAGAGGCACACCGTAAGCTTTGTTTCTTGTCCCAGTAGGTTTTCCTGTCACAGGACAACTCTGTGCTATCTTGTGTCTGCTTACTACAGTTCAAGAAGGAGAACAAATTGATTTTAGATGAGAAATACGCCTTTCATTGTTCTACCACAAACTTAATCAAGAGCTCATAGTTTGTGAAATGCTGTCATCCATTATTAAGACTAACTGTGATGAACATTGTGGGAAATTTGTATCCTGAAATGCAGTTTTCCTCCTTTAAAATTCTGTGGCTCATTTGGTCTCTTCATTCTTCCATCATTCCTCAAACACTGACTATCCCCCCAAGTGCCTCACTGTGGTTGAGAGGAACGAGCCAGGTCTTGTCTGTTTGAGGAAAATAGTACATGCATCACTTCCAATTACCTGTCTCTAGGCATTTTCAGGAGTGGTATCTTATGTTTGGGTAAAACTTAGAAATCAAAAAAATTGGTCAAGAGGATGTGTTAGGTTGAATAGAAAAAGATCATGCATGTGGTGGTTACATGAATCACAACCGTACATTCCCTGTATGATCATTTCTGATAATTTAAAGAAATACATTCTCATTAGTAGAATGTTTTGAAATCCAGAGTATAACCTTCAGGTCTAATTGGTAAGTTGCTTTTGGGGTTGATACTTCAGATTAGAACATGCCTGTGTAATATCTTCAGAGTTATAGCTATAAATGAGGTGGTTTTGTTAAAAGTAGTTCATCTACTACCTGCCCCTACTGCCAAGGAATTTTGGAAAAAACAGGAAATAAAAAGCTTCCGATTCTTGCAGGAGAATTTGAGGCCACACCTGATCCTGAAAACTGAATGTTCCGCATGCTTTATTCCGTGGCATTGAGGAGCACGGAGCTCCCAGCTCAGTGTCAGGGCTCTGAGCTCCGTGGCATTGTCACACCTCTAGGCTTTCTTACAGCTCTCAGCTTCCTTCCCTGGCTAAGCAAATAAGATAAATACAGGGAAAGCAGCTAACAAGACCTGTGGAGGAAGAAAGGTACTGTGACTTTCACAGTTTACTCTTCACATAGAAGGGCAGCCATCCCCTCGTGGAATGTTAGAGGTAAGATGCTGAGAAATAGTGGCTCACACAGAACACAGTACAGGGACTCAATTCC
>RJWT010054009.1:0-10344 GCA_004365215.1 Cuniculus paca | reverse complement strand
ATCCCAGCTCTTCCTGCTTCTCTGGCTCCCACCCTCTTCCAATCCAGGAGCTCCTCGTCTTCCGGGTCTTGGCCTCATCCTTCAGTGCAGTTCTCCTGCAGTACTGCTTGTTCAACGGGGATGGTCCCCAAGGTCCCCCTCCAGTGGAACCTCAGTTTATTTGAGTGCTTTTGAATCACAGAGCAACCTGCTTGGTCCCTGAGTTCGCACTGAAAATGCTGTGTAGTCAGTTGCACACGCACTCACATACGAATCCTCCCATCCAGACACTCGTTCCCTCTTTCCCTCTCACTCACACACGCTCACTCTTCCATTCCACAGCCACCAGCTGTGCACTCACTCACAGTCTCTCTGCTGTGCACACACTTCCACTCAGTCACTTTTTCACACACACTCACTCTCCTTGCACACTCACAGGCTCCCTCTTTCTGTGTCTCAGAGTCAACAAACAATATTGATCACCAATGCCTGGCACTTTACCAGGTGCTGGACATACAGTTGGTTCTCATGATTTGCAGACTCTGTGTTCGTGTTGGTTACTGGCTGAAGTTTGCTTGTAGCCCCCAAATCCGCATTTGTCTCACTGTCATGATTATTTGGGAACATGTGCAGAGAAGCAGAAATGTGAGTCCCCTCGGTGTGCACGTGTATTCCCAGCTGGTCACGGAAGGCCCAGCTCTATCTGGTCTCATGTGTCAGCCTGGAAGAAGGGTCTTTCTGGGGGCCTGTTTATGCCATGTATATTTGTGCCTTTTGCTGGTGATTCTGCCCCATGAAATGGCCCCAGCGTATGGCTACAGTATTGTCTAGTGTCACGAAAAGCACAAGGAGGCCTTGATGTGTCTTAGGGGGCGAGTTTGTGCAAAGCCTTGTGAAGGCCTGAGTTATGGTGATGTTGACTGTGAGCCTGATATTAATGAGTGAGTACTCTGTGTTAAATAAGGTTTCTTTGGTCAGAAACACACACAAAGCAAGGTTAGGTACTGATAGGTGGATAAAACTTTTAGGACTAGAGCCTCACTTTCCCCCAGGAGCAGTGGTTCAGTGTTTTGGGAGATTTTATAGAATTTAACTACCTTGAATAATGAGAATCAACTGTACCCACAAATGCAAATACACTTCCTTGTGTGAGTAATCTTCGAACTGATTCAGGAAGAACTTGCAACTTTGTTGGGGGAGTCAGACGTGTAAACCAAGAATCATAATTTGCTGCAACAGGTATTTCAATAGAAGTGTGTCTGAAAGGGCTCAGAGGGCTTGCAGGAGGGAGAGGAGGTGCTGCAGAGAATGTCAGGATCTTCCACGGAGGAGGTGGAGGGCAACAGGCAGGTATTCTTTGGAGAGGGGGAAGCTCACCTGGGGAGAGCAAAACTGCTGCAGCCCTGAGGAGCTGGTGCTGCTGGGTGTACCCAATTGATCTTGTCTGCTTCTGTTTATCCCAGCCGCTACCAGAGGCTTCTTTGTTGACATTTGTGGGGCCCTGCCTGCCTGCATCATCAGCTATTGGGAGGTTGCCTCTGTGTTATTCTATGACTTGACCTGGGAGGTGCCTTTGAGCCTCACTAAAAAGTGGGGTCCACTGGAGTCGAGTAGGAACCCCTGCCCCGGGTGACTTCTACAGAGGCCTGGCCACATTGGCACTCCTGTAACTCCCCACACCAAGGACTGACTTGAACGTATGTGGAAACATCATTTGTCAACCGCTGGCCTGGTGTGCTTCAGCAGCGTTGTGACAACTGGCTGAGAGAAGAGCCTGTGCTCCCCGCACGCCTGCTCAGAGGGCTTCCCCCAGGATTAGAGTCAGGGCATTAAGTGGGAGAGACGTACTGGGAGCTGTCTCCTTCCTGCTTTCTGTAAAGGCTTAATATCCTGACATACGTCGATTCCCCCCTTAATCTTTTCTCTTTTTTTGTAATTCTTCATTGAAATCCCCACTGAAGTTTGCTTTTGCTTCGTAATGGAGTGCCCAAAGCTCAATGCCATCTTCTAAGAACAGACCTGCCAAGGTCATACCAAAGTCATTCCTCTCCTGGTGGTGCATAATGCGATTGCTTTGCTGTAGCATTGAATTACTTTCACCTGTTTAGTTGCCATGTTGTACTGCACATTCATTCTCACATAATTTGCTGATGCTCTAGTTTTTCTCTGTTGTCCTCCTTCCTTTTCCTTCTCTTCTCTCTTCTTCTTTTTCCACTTTCATTTTCCATATGAATTGTTGTGTTTAGGTACTTCTGTCTTGGTTGTGTGGTCTTGGTTGTGTGAACTTAGTTTGTATTCTTTTTCTTTCTCTCTGTACCTTTTAAGCTGATTTTCCATTCGCTGTGTTTTGATGGGAGATTCTAGTCTGTTTTTGCATCTTGAGCTGTGCTTGGCAGTAAAACCTGGAGTCCTGGAAGCACAGGGCTTTTAGATCTCAGCTCTGTCCAGCAACCTTAGGCAGTTTTCTCAAACTTTCTGAGCAGACTATGAGATAGAGCTGGCCAGAGCTACTTGATAGCCCTGCTGTGAGGCCTGGGGCCATGTTGCCAGTAATGTGACCAGTGCCCTTGGCTCACCTCCAGGCTCAGCAGTCTTCCTGGGTGCCCCTGGCAGGGATGGAAATGCCCCACTGTGTAACCTCTGACTCTCCTGACCATGTAGGAGAGATATATCATTGTTTCTTACAGATCTGAATTCAGAGTCAGATGTTATTATATTATTTATGGCATAATAGTGTCAATATAAATAATTTTCCTACAGATAAAATTACGGCATTTCTTGAATTATACTTTCAAATATTAACCATAAAACATTTTATCAAGGTTAACATTACATAGTTTATTCTCATATGTAGGTCACTATTATCCACTTTTAGATCAATTTCTTTTATGAGGGATTTTGTTTGCTCTGTAGTTACTCTTATTTTGTTTCATGTTTATGTATTGGTGAACTCACTGACTATCACAGCACCCATTGGGATCAGTTTTTCTGGGCTAAGGTATACTTTTAAAAGGCCCCTGTCAGCGTTTGCATTTGGTGTCTTGGAGGGATAGGACTAGTTGCTCATGGTTGCCCCCAGTAGCCCCTGGACTAGACTCTAGAAAAGGGAATGAAACAGTCGAGACAGTGTCAAGGAGGAGAAGGGCCTTTTGTAGATGACAAGGTGAGGGTAGAGGAAGGGTTGGTCCCACAGAAGTTTGGGCTGACAGCCTCATGGGAGCCAGGAGTTGGGGTTCCCAGGGATAGTGGAGGGGCCAGGGAGAGCGTTCGTCTGTCTGGCAGTCTGGTTTAGGATCTCTCTGTTGGTGTTGGGTGAAGATGGGGTGCTGGGAGACACAAGCACTAGTTTGAGAAATTCAGAGTCCTGTGGAAATATCCAGTAATAACCTAGGGAGCCCTGGCATAGTTTCTTTCTGGTGTCACATTTTCTCTGCCTTGTACTACACACACCTCTAAGGTTTCACTCAGATTTGAGCGTCCTATACTTTGCTATTTTTTTTCTTTTGGGGGGACTTGATTTTTCTTCCAGTGGATCCTCTTGGGGATTCAAGATGGAGGTGGGGTTCACCGCTCCCGCAGACAGTTCATTCATAAACCCTGTGCATGGAGGCCAGTGCTGGGGAGGGTAGCGGTGAGTCCCACGGAGAGGGAAGTAGTGACAGTGACAGGGAGTACATCCTCTGCACTGTCTCCCTGTGAAAAGCCAGAAGGCCCCTGGTGACACAGTGACTCCTTCTTCCCTGGCCTGGCCTCCTTGAAATAGTGGCCTCATTCTCTTGGGGCTCTTTCCGATTTGCTGCCCCAGCCCCTGCAGAGAGCGGTGGACACAGCACCTTTGCTTTGGTTTTTTCCCATGTTTGCTGACCCCTCAGCGGTTCCTTTTTTTTTCATTTCCCCATTCAGTGTGCTCTTCCAAAGTTACTGTGGATAACTTTACTTTCCCCGTTCTGATGTTCCTAGCCGCGAATCACTGGAGTCTCAGGCTGAAAGGGATCTTTCAGGACTGGGGGTGTAGCTCAGTGATTAGAGGAGAGGCTCTGGGGTCCATCCTAAACATGCAAATAAACAAAAACAAAAGGACCTTAGAAATCTCTTTGTCCAAATGCTCTCATGTACAGAGAAGGAAATTGGGGCCTGGGATTTTAGCTGGCTCACCCTGTGTGTGCTGTTTCTGGAAGGTTGCCATACCTTTCCTAAGGAAGTTCTGTGTGTCTTCCAGTTCTGCAGGTCCAAAAGATGGATCTTTGGTTTTGTGCAACCACATTTGTTACCCTTTTGATTTCTCTTTATTTCTGCATAGAAAATTCAAGCTATGTTTTCCCTTTTTGGCTCCATTTCTCCAAAACATCTGATTATCATGGAAACAAAGAAGTTGGATTCAGTTGTCTTTGTATGGAGTCCTTCTAGTATCCTGGTTTCCTTAATTTTACCTCAGCCGTTTAGCTTCTCCATTGTCTATCAATCTGACCCTTCAAGGTCATTCTGCTTTCAGTTTTGATGAGTAATATTTTAATTTGAATTATTTGCAGCTTTTGCATATCTGTGATATGCATTTTAAGTGGTTGTTGAATGGTATTGTTACTCTCATTAGGTAACAGTCCATGAAAACAAATGTGGCATATGCTTTTTAATTTGGTGTTTTAAAGTCTTAAAAGAATTTGATGAAAATTTCCTATAGGTGTGTGTGAAAGAATTACATATACATTGGCTGTGCATTAACATAAGACAACACTAAACTTTTCAGTTTTGAATTCTGTTCTATCTGGAGCAAGGATTTATTTTCCTTGTGGAATTATGCCTCTGAAAATGTATAGAAAGTCTGCGAGCTAATATGATTTGCTAAACAAAGATTCATTTTTACAGACAGCTTCTGAGGAAGGCCTCTGAATTGTCTCAGTTGTCCTATTTGGCAAGGTCTGTCCTTGGCAGCTTATTTATTGTCGCATGGCTGGTGAGCGTGCTGCGATGTGTCTGCATGTGAGTGTGTGTGAGTGTGAGTGTGTGTGTGTGTGTGCGCCTAGATTCAGGCTAGAACCTCCAGCTTTCGGTCTCTAAATGCCAAAGTAACACTTCATGGGGAGAGGTGTTTTCTGGTTTTTTTTCCTTATTTAGGTAGAGGAGGAATGGAGAGAATATAGGACTTCTTAATTTTTTATATTTAATATTTCACGGAATTAAATACATATTTAAAATGTTACTGTTCTATTTAAATTTGCTTATCGATGGGTTGAGACAGGGCTTCACCGTGGCTGATTGCAAAGTCACAGGCTCAAGAAGGTTTCTTGCCTCAGCCTCCCAAATGCCTGCTCTGCAGGTGCCTGTCACTGTGACTGTCTTAAATATATTTTTTAGATGAAGCATAAAAATTGCACATATTCATGGAGCACCATGAGTTGTTTTCATACATGTATACATTGTGTAATGTATTATTCTTTTATTTTTATGTTTTTGTATTTTTGAGACAGGGTCTCACTATGCAGTTCAGGCTGACCTTGGGCTCACTTCGTAGACCAGGCTGGTCTCGAACTTGCAATGATCTTCTTGCCTCTGCCTCCCGAGTGCTGGGTGTAATGTATTATTATTATTGTTATTACTTGTGGTGCTGGAAATTCAACCCAGGGCCTTGCACATGCTAGGCAAGCACTCCACCACTGAGCTACCTATCCCTCCATCCCTTTGTGTGATGTTTAAGTCAGTTTAAACATATCTGTATTCTTAAACATCTTTTCTTTCTGGTGAAAACATTGAAATCCTTCTGTCTGGCTTTTTAAAGTACATAGTACATTTTGTCCTTTGCAGTCCTGGACAGTAGCACAGCAGAGCTCCTTCCTCCTAACCATAATTTAGTACCGAAACCTCCCTTCTCCTTCAATTTCCTGTATTTTGATGAGACAAAATAGAAAACTGTCTACCAACTTGCCTCAGTTTGTTCACGTGGACCCAGACACAACTAATTCCATTGGGCCTGCAATTCCAGAGAGAAGGGCGATGGCCA
Source organism: Cuniculus paca (assembly GCA_004365215.1). Lineage (NCBI taxonomy): Eukaryota > Metazoa > Chordata > Mammalia > Rodentia > Cuniculidae > Cuniculus > Cuniculus paca. Next base: position 4,370 of record RJWT010054009.1, on the reverse strand, counting down.
GCAGCGTAAATACCAAGGAAAACCCACCCGGGCGAGCAGGGAGTTTAAAGAGGTTTTGAGAAAAAGGACTTGCAGTGAGGCATGTAGAAGGCACAGGGGATTGGATCTGGATTGGAGTTTCTAATAAAATAAGAAATGGTGCCTTCCTGCCTCTCCTCAGTTTGCTGCTTTCTGTCTAGTTGGGGACTTCTCTCAGGAGACAAGAGTTAAAAGACCTGGCTTCTTATTAATGGTCCTTTAGTCATTGTATTTAATCACCCTGGTCCTTGCAACAACTCCCATTAAGCCTTTACTACTTGATTATTAATGAGGAAGAGAGCCTCTGGATGAGTAGTTGTGGTTAAGGGAGGTTTAAATACCATGACTGTAATAAACATTAGATATGAGAATGAAGGATTACATCAAAGTCATTAACTTATGAAATGTTCAGGAGCGTACAATTAAGTCAATGTCTGTGTGGTTACTGATTATGCGTTTATGTATTGTAATAGTTTATTTTGTGTTAATGAGTCATTTAAACAACCTATTGAGTTGATTCAATGGACTATTTGGATAGTGCGGTTAAAACTGTATCATATTTATTAATAAGGAAATCATGTTTTAAAAATAGCAGCATGATGCAAGTCTCTTTGTCATAAGAACCGTTACTGAGTCTTGCATTTTGAAACAACTCTGATTTCATTTAATGCCCATATGAGTTACTCATTTTGAAATTGTCTTATATTTTAAATTAGTGTTTGTATAAGTCTATGTCTTATGACATTCCTAAGTATTCTCTGGGCTGTGCTATAATTTTTACGTTGTTGTCTCATACTTTGGTGTTAATAGGAATGGTAAAAGTTTTGAAGTTTTACTTTTAGTTTTCCCCACTGCTCAGACTTTGGTGATATAAAATGAAAAGAGGTTTCCATAGTTGCTAACACTCCCTAGATTTTGTTCCAGAGTATGGGCTTTAGTAGACTTTTGAATTAAATCCACATTCTCCATCCAAGTCTACTGATATAATCCAACAGTTCCAAGATAGGTATGCCATAAACAGCTAGAGTTAAATAATCTAAAAAATTTTAAATCATGGAAATACAATAAAATAAGAATTGATCACTTTATAGTGGAATACTCTATAAACTGTCTGCATTGGAAACATGTGGTGAATTTTAAAACATCTGAGTTCCATAATTGTATAGTGTATAGTTTATTCAAAGGCACACACGCTCCTGTATATATGTAAGAATACAAGTTGATATATTTTTGCTGTTGCAGTTTGTATCCATCTACTTATTTTTTAAATAGAAATAGTGTGGGGTTAGAAATACATAACCGATATTCACTCCAGCTGAATATTCCATCACTCAGAGCAGAAGTGTGCACAAAGATATTAATTCTGCATATCTTCTCTGTCTAAAACAAAAATCACACATTTATATAATCCAAATAAGAGGACAAAGTTTTATTTAAAATATATGCATGGAATAGGAATGTGACTCAGTCCTTGATTTTTAATGTCCATTTTAATTTTTATGGTATGTAAGCTTATCAGAGTGGCATAATTGGTATAATTTCAGGAGCTGAAATAGTCCAGTGGTTTTGTGATTTGATGTCTGCACAATCTCGCTTAACTGGTTCAATAGCCCTCCTGCGTGTGAGACCATTGAACTCCTAGCCATTGTGGAGAACCCTAGCTGTAGGTGACTCTGTTTTATAGTCAGATAATTCCCTTTATTTTCTGGGTTGCCTGGGAAGTTCTGTGTGTATAAATGATGCTGAAGGAGCCTCCTAGAGACGCAGAGCCGTATTTACTAAGTAGGAAACAGCAGTTCCATATCTTAGCTTACTAACTTTTTAAAAAAGGTTGTTTATATTTTTTTATAAAAAAAGTATGCAATAAACATCTTCAACCAAAAACAGATTCATGTTGTGTTTTTAGATACTGATACACTTGTCACTGTAGTATTTTGTTCATGCTGTTTTCTTTCCCTCTCTATACCTTCCTCTTGCAAAACGAATAGTATATTTTTCTTAAATTGTATTTGGGGATAAAGACAAAAGGAAGCGTCTGTGTCTCGAGAAGGTTCCTGAGCGTGACCTGTGAGGTCGAGCCCATGGCCTGCAGGATAGATGCCCCTTGGGAGCAGCCCCTAGGCGTCGCAGATGAGCCCAGCTGCAGGAGCTACAGGACTTAGTCCCTGAAAAGCGGGGACTGGAAAGGGCCCTGTCCTCGCCGGGGCTTGCTGCAGCTGGAGTGGTGCTCCTGGGTGTTTGTTGCTTTCGTGGTTGCATTATTGGGATAACAAGACCAAGACAAATCATCTCACATCTGGGTCTTGCTGCCTGTCCCATGTGTATTACTGGAAAATCATACAAATGGTTTTCTAAAGTTGTTCCGTTCCTTAGAGGTTATGATATTCACATAACAGCAACAGCACCATGCTTTAGAAGGGCTTCCTCTTGTCTGGCACTGCTCTCTGATTGCCTCTTTATCACAATCCTGTCTTAAGATGCCTGCTACAGGTTGATCATCCCGTATCCAAAATACTTGGAACCAGAAGTGTTTTGGATTTCAGACTTTTCTTTGAAATATTTGCATAGATGTTAACCACCCCTAATTAAAAATTCAAAACTTTTTGGGCACCAACGTGGTGCCCCAAAAGTTCTGGAATGTGAACCATTTTGGATTTTGGATTAGGAGATTAGGAGTGCCCAACCCATACTCACCTGTTTCAATGAAGGAGGAGGCTACCGAGACAACAGAGGTGACCGAGTCCCAGGAGTGAGAGGCAGAGCTGGGTGTGAGCAGGCTTCTCAGCACTCCTGAGCTGGCTCTCTTCCGCTGAGGCTCCCCCTTCGGGATGCACGCACGGCCCTTCTGCTCAGGGACACTTAGCAGCAAAGAAAAGAACTATACCTAACTCACGGCTCCAAAAGGAGGAGGAATTGTTCTACATTTTAAAAATAGAGATTAATTTGGAGGTGTTTGGCAGGCAATATGATTTCCTACTGAGAAAATGAAAGCTTAGTTTGAATCAGTTTTTTCCTGTCCTTTGTAGAACAGAAGAAGTTTCAGCATCCCATTCCATACTTCGGTCCATTTTATTAATAAAAAAATGCACATAATTTGTTTAGAAAATTTACTTAATTACAGCAAACTAAAACCAGCCCTTGTTAGCTAGGAATAGTCATGCCTGTGAGCAGACTACTTATTATGCAGATGGAAGTAAAGACTAAAATAGCTGTTAATGGCTTTAACACACTTTATTTCATGGGTTGTAATAGCGCGACAAATATTCACATTCAGGCTTAGTGCAGGAGGGGTTATATTTCCAGAAAGATGGCCCCTCTAGCGTCACCTGCAGAGGGAGACGCAGGGTTGCCTCACTCTGCAACCCCCAACCCTGCAGGCTTGGTTTTCCTGGGGCCACCCCGCAGGGGAGCAGTCCAGCTGTGGATGGAGCTGCCTGTGGAGCTGTGGGTAGCTGCTCTCTTTCTGTAGTTCATTCATTTTGTCCCTCCAAACCCAGCATCAGCCATCTGAAGTTTTCCCGTCATTTTTGGCCTTGCCTGATGTTTTTGTTTCCCTCTCTTTCATCTTCTGTAGCAAAACTTTGTCAATGAGATAATAGTTCATTGAAAATCTGGGGCCAGGGTGTAGCTCTTTGGTAGGACACTTGCCTAGCATATGTGAGGCCCTGGGTTTGATTATCCAGTGTGAAAAACCAAAAACAACAGTGCAACAAAATAAAACAATACAGTGACAGCAACCTTCACCTGCTCAGTGCTTTTAGCCCTAGGGAAGAGCGCGGCCCAGGAAGAGTGGACCCTCAGCAGCCAGGGAGCCTGGGTGAACCCTTGGGTTAAGGAAGAGACACAGAGAAGCTGGCCTCTCTTGGGGCTGTGGATTTGTCACATCCCCTCCCTTTCTCCTCGCCTGCGCCCTCTTCACTTACTCCACAGTTCTACTGAACTGCTCTTGATGAGTTCAGTATGTTGTGTTCTCAACCCTCCAGATGTAAAGCGGGCATCTATTTGGTGATGGATGATGTCTGCTGTCTGTTATCTGGGTCTGGATGACACGAAGAGAAGAATGTCCAATGCTCTTATGTGGATTATAGTCCTCTCTCAGAGTCTATAGGGCATGGGTTCTGGGACCCCTCCTCAGATACCCAAATCCGCCCATGCTCAAGTCCCTGGTATAAAATGACATAGTATTTTGAGAGAACCTGTAAATGTCACATCATCTCAAGATAACTTGTAATTCCCAATGAAATGTAAATCGGTGGATATATGGTTGTTACACTGGATTGTTATGAGAATGGTGAAAAAATGTCTGCACATGTTCAGTACCAACGCAATTTTCATTTATTTTTTAAATTTTT
>RJWT010054008.1:0-10344 GCA_004365215.1 Cuniculus paca | reverse complement strand
TCCAGAGATGCATTCTTCCTACACCCAGAACATAACATGGCAGACTTCTGCTTCAGGTCCAAACAGAAGAGTTTTAGAGAGGACTCTGATTGGCATGGTCTGGAACACATGCCTCCCCTAGACCGTATGCTGACAAAGGGCAAGTGAACTATGATTTGCAAAACCTGTGACACTTGCCCAACACTTGGCCATGTATTTTTCAGACCCACTATAATTACACAAGAATGAGGAAAGATAACTTCCCAAAGAAAGTGAGTGTTGTTTTCAGAAGAGTAAGGAAGGGGTCGTGGTTAGAAAAGCACAATAAGTAGTCTCTCTGCAGAGTAAGCATACATTTGTTCTGTCTCATGCACCACTGAGATCCTAAAGCCATGGAAGGGAACTGAACAATGAAGCACAAAATTTTAAACTCTAGAATAGACACATCATACGTAATACCTACAATCATATTGCCCAACCTTTCCTACTTTTTAAAACAACCTATGGAGAAGATCCATTCTTGACAGCATCTTTAGTTTTAGAAATTATCACACATGTTCATAAGTTACTTAAGAACCCAGAAAAATCATCTTATATGTGAGCATGCTTTTATTTTATTGTGAAAAAAATATATATATAAACTGTAAAATCAATGGTTCACTGTGATATTTCATATATGCCTATACTGTATATTGATCATGCCCACTGTACCTTCTAGACCCTTTTGACCTCCTCTCTCTCCCTGTTCCCCAGTCCCCTTCTCATTCATTAAGAATACATCTTCTACTTTTAGGTTATTTTGTTTTAATTTCCACATAGGAGAGACAGCAATTTCACTTAACATGATGTCTTCCCCCTCCATTCATTTCCTGTGAATGACATAATTTCATCCTTCTTTATAATATTCCATCATGTACATGTACTGTATTTTCTTTATCCATTCATCTGTCGAAGGATACCTGGGGTGATGTAATACTTTAATGACTGTGAATAATGTAACAATAAACACATGTATGCAGGTATTTCTTGGGTATACTACTTCATTTCCCTGAACATACACTTTTTCATAGTGCATGTCAATTATACAGAATACTATGATTCATTGTCATTTGTATACTTGCATATAAAATGCTTCGATTATATCCACCCACATTACCCTCCCTGACCCTCTCTCCCCTCCCCATGATCCCATTCCTCTATTCTAAAATAGTTACATAAATCTACTCTGAAAAGTTTTCCCCAAAGGTTGTATTGTGGATGTTTATTTTATGAGGTATTGTGAGAAAGTTCAAAAGCTAAATTTTGGTGGAAAATGTTCCATGTTATATCCATTCCATCATATATTAGCATATTTAAAGTCACAATAAAAAAACTATTTAAACCATTAAACCACATTTGATCACAGAACACCTCACCACACACACATAGAAAAGAAAGAAAGGAAGAAAACAGTATATCTGACAATATCCTGTGGAAATTCTTTGGAGTAAATTTTGGAAAAAAAATGGCCTAAATAACTATTGAAGCTACATGTATTTGTCTTATATTCCCTGTTGGGACAAGAAATTCTTCTAGTACTTATCTGCTGCTTACAGTTAATATATCTTTCAAGTTTCATGGAGAGAAAGCTAGCTTTAAGCTACTTCCATATGATAAATATGTCAAAATTTACCAAATCCATAAACTTATTGATATAATGCAAAACTTGGGATTTAGAGGCAAGATTTGGGATTGAAAAATTATGCTTGTATTAAAACTTGATTATTATATACTGATCGAAAAGAAATTATAAAGAAGGAAATGTTGTATTTGGAGTCTATTAATGAATGGGATGGAACCTCTTTTCTTTTCCCTTTGAGTAATCAAATAGGCTGTGGAACAATGAGCTTGTCTTTTAGTCTTTCTGAGTTTACTTTTTTCTCTTAAAAAATTGAGATATAACACACTTCTCAGAACTGTTTGTAAAAATTACATGACAATATATTTATGAAAATCAAACAATAGTTATCAAATATGTTTAAATTAACTTTGTTTTTAAACATCATTTTACTTTCAGCCTAAATATTCAAACCATACAGATCTGTTGGGTACCTCCTGAACACAATACCATTCTAGGTGTTGTGGAAAGAGGGTGGAATTAACAAAACAAAAATAAAAAGAATTGTCATAGTTGTGAGTAAAAAAAGTAAATAAATCAAAAAGGTCTTAGGAAAGTCTGAGAAAATAAAATAACCATTTCATATACAAAAACACCAACAGCAAGTGACAAGACCAAATGACAGGCCTTGGTATTAATACTGTGGGGTCTCAGAAGTGAGTGAAACCACACTGCTAGGGTAGTAAGTTGAAATGAAGTTTCATAAAATTTCTGCAACTTTGAATGAAGCAGAGAAGGGGAAAAAACAAATAAGAAGAGGAAAGCTATGTAAGCAAACACATGGAGATTGGAAAAGCAGAGTATTTTTAAACAACAGTAAGTAAAATGATGGTAGTGGATGAATTTGAGCAACACAAAGTAGGGTACAAAGGCACATAGATTGATGCCAGAGTGTGGTGCTTTGGATGCACCCTGAAGCAGGTACACTTTATCTCATTAAGTAAACAGAATATATTAGAGATTTCACAAAGGAATGTAACATAGAATAATTAATGTTTCTGATCAAATACTATGGCAATTTGAAGGGAAATATTATCACTTTAAAATATTCTAGCTAATATACTTCTATAAGCATTCTGGGGGACAACTATTTACTAGAAAACTGATTGACCCTAGATTTGCGCTGGCCTTGTCAATTAGAACAACAGTTCCCCTCACCTGGCAGGATACCCACTGTTTTCCCCTGAGCCACAGCTCAGTATCTTTGCATAAGCACTCTTCCTCCCGATAGCATCAAGATCACATTTCCTCAATAAAAGGAAAAATCTATTTGTGACCGTCAAAGACAGTTCTACAATTTACTTAATGAAACCATCCACTCTTAGAGATACTGCTCATTCTGAAGCACAAACCACCAAATGCTACTCCTGGAAACTAAGTCCTAAAGTTGGGTACAAAAAGAGTCGCAGTCCTCCCTTTACCTGATGTCACCCTCTCATGAAAGGGACTCTCATTGCATTGCTAAAACTTGCCTGTTGTATAATGAATCACTCCCTGGTAGCCAGACATCATCAGAGGCTGTAAAACTTTCTCTAACCTTCTGAGATTTTGATGAGGAAAATAATTAGATTAAATTAAAGAGGCATTTAGTAGCCTTCTTTTCTAAGTTCTAGAGGTGACTAAGAGCTTTGAAAAGGTCCCCATTGCTTTCAAGGCCAATCTCAGGAGTGTCCTGATGGTGGTTATTTTTGAGCTAGTAGTGGATGCAAGGAAGCATCTGTTTTGAATGCACATGAGTAAGCAACTCAATCCAGCAGAATATAAATTTCTGAAACAAAACCTTTTTTTTTTTTTAACATATTTTACCTTTCCTTTCTTATTCTCATTGTATTCTCAGGGTTGAGAAAACAACCTGCATCTGACTATAGATAAGCTAAAGAGACTAAACACTTGTTTCCCAAGAGATTTTTTAATTACAAAGTATTTTTCCAAATTAGGACATTTTATAAGATTTGTTGCTTTTCTGTTTGCTTTGTGCTTTGCTTGTTTTTTCTTACCTACTGTAAGTTCCCTATTTGGAGGACAACTGTTAAATAGTAGCACCAAGTAACCACCCCCTTACTCCATCTTCATTTTTACCATAATTTGAAGGAACTAGGACACCATATAAATGAAAGTGAGTGAATAGGTTTTCCTCCTTGTCTCTGTCACCAGACAAGCAGTTGGATTTGCTGGACAATGTCTTTGTGATACTTTATGTTCAGATCGAGACCATGGAACCCTTTTTTCATGACTGATGTAAAGTGTAGTATAGAGGAAAGTCACAGGTTTGGTAGCTAAGTATATCTAAATTTAAATTCTGGTTCTGATTTTCACTGAATTGGTGAGCTTAGACAAATTAATTTCTCTGTCTTATTCCATTTTTCTGTTGCTATAATATAATATCTGAGACTGGGTGACCTATGAAGAAAAGATATTTATTTATTTTGTTCTGGACTCCAGAAAGTCCAATGTTAAGGGACTGAATCTGATGTGGGTCTTCTGTTGGTGGGACTCTACATAGTTCCAAAAGAACACAGGGCATCACAAAAAGAGAGGTGAATGAGAGACAGCCAAGCTAGCTTTACAGGAGACCTACCTATGGGATAATTCAGCCACTCCACTCCCAATATGCATTAATTCATGAATTGATTAATTCATTCATGAAGGCAGAGCCCTCAAGGCACATCAACTCACAAAGTTCTCACCTCCAAATGCTATTAACATCTAACTTTGAGGAGTAGGCTTCTAACACTTAAATTTTAGGGGTCAACATTGAAGCCATCCTACCCTTAACCTTCAGTTTCAGAATTTGTAAAAGTGTGCCTAAGTGTAGTTATGGTAGTTAATTATTATTGAGGACCTGGTCAAGATCCCCAGTCTCCCAAATGAATGTATGGCAAAGGTTTAAATAAATGAGACTAGTGCTACTATTTTAGGGCTCCACGAGGGTCAAAACCCTCTAGCAGAGTTCGAGACTCTGGGACCTGAGACAAGGAATGTCTTTGGGTGGCTCCTATTTATTTAGTTTTCAAACAATGAAGGGATTAGGGTGGAAAACAAGGAAACTGAGCAAGATCTTGGAAGTGGTTCAAGGACTTTTCCAAGTAACAGATTATATTAATTTAGGAGACATATTTTAGGAGAAAATCTCCAAGTGGTGTATCACTGCAGCTACAGTCTTTATTTAGTTAATTGGGGTTGGAACCAGGTGTCCTCAGCTGTGGTCTTCTCGTTCTCAGGTCAGCCATGCCCCAGCCATGCCGCAGCCCTGCAGGTGTGTTCAGTTTCCAGCTTCGATGACTTCCACCAAATTATTATGAATATTAAATGTGCACAGTTCAGATCTTTCCCTATTAAATGCCCAACAAATAAGGTATATTTGTTTTTGTATTTTTTTTTTGCTTTTTCTGTTATGGGCATCCATCCATCCATCCATTCATTTTGCCAGCCATCTTGTAAACAGAGGGACATATAATTTTAATCCTAAATCTTTATAGTGATATATGTAATCAGAATGTCTTCTGTATGTGGAACATGGGAATTAAGAAAATTTTTCTACAAAAATAGAGTAAAACATTTTTGAAGCTTAGAAATTTTTGAAGATTGGATCTTCACTTAAATGGATGAAAATTTTGAGTCATGTTAATAAATAATAGTTAAAAATACATATATTTACACAGGCAAAATGAATTTGAATTTAAATAGAATTTTTCAAACTTCTAATTTCTATGAAGTTTCTTTTTCTTATAGTGATTCACTAACTATTTTACATAACATCATTTGCCCACACAATATGTCCTTATTAAATTTAATTGACAACTGAGAGAAAAAATGTGAGTTGCCAATTTGAGGGAATTAGTGCTTCAATAAATAATAGTAAAACCAACCAAACTTGCCCTCTCCCCCCAAAAAAGATCACCAAACAACTTCCAACAAAACCAGATTATTAAAGTACAAAATGTACTTTTGGTTATTTATTTTGACCAGTGTTGTCTCAGTTTAATTATTTCTGATAATATCCTTACAAATGTACAGTAGTCTATTTTCTACAGTAATGAAATTTTAGTAATATGAGCAGCCAATGTATTACCCAGTTTGAATATCATCTGGAAAGCTAGATATCATATAATTTTTAAATTGATAATTGCATTTGAGACATAGTATGATTTAGTGTACATTGGACTTCCACTTTCATATCTCTATATGTTGTGTTTACTTTATGTTTCTGTATGTGTGCATGTGAGTTATAACTAAACTAAGTAAACTTGAATAACTAAACTTGAATGGAATGAAATCTATGTGGATATGTACAGAGATTCTTGTAGTAAAAGGCCTTACTAGTTCACGGGTTCATGATGATCTTCGTGTTTCCAGATCCCAAGCATGGTAGTTTATTATTTCTATGTATCACTTTGTATCCTGATGAGATACAAAGTGGGGGAAAATGACAGACTGATCACTTTTTTCTATTTCCAAGATTAATTAGCATGTGCTTTTGTTGCATAGTGTTGAGTACTTGAAGATATGCATTAACTGTTAATCACAATGCTTTTAGAAAACACAACCTCATCTTGACAATGTAATAGTTTACTGTTATCAAATTCTTATTAGATAAGTGTTACTGATGTTTCTTTCAAGTCTGTTCTGTTGATTTCTCATGAACCTGTGCAGGTTTTGTTTCTGCTTCTCCAGTAAACATACCTCTCCCATATTTCTCACACATTCTTCTATACCTCTCATTTCCTTCCTCATCAGTCCATCTATACAAATTCCAGTTCTGAGGTCTCTTGGGTTTCTGTAAAGTATAATATTCCCCATTCTCTAGCTGTGATAGAGGAGACTTGACATGTCCTCTGGCAAGTGTATGCAGAAGGGATAAAGGGAAGCAGCTGAGCAGAAGCCATATTGCTGACCTTTATCCACCACTGGGAGATAACACCGTAAAGAAAAAAATAAATAAATAGGCTGGTGAGTTTTAGTGTGTAACTTTATTGAGGAATTCTATGATTTACTGTTCAATATAGCAAGGCTTATCGTGTAACTTAGCTGTGGAACTCCCTGATTTACTGTGAAGCACAGTGGGGCTTATCATGTAACTATTATATGAGAGTCCTGGCAAAGACATGGTTAGGGCTTTACAGAGACTATTAAGAATGACTGGCATGCTTTTCTCAGATGGACCAAAGCAGACTCTGACTAGCACACCCAATTGCTATTCTCAGCATCGGAAATTCTACTATTTTAAATTTATTCGGTGCAGATGTTAAGGGTAACTTATATGCCTCTATCTTTCTCTCATCATTTTATATCTAAGCTTCTGGTTTAAAGTAAATTGCTATATGAGGTTTACTGTTTTATGATACTGATATCCATTTTGCAGGACTTAAACTCTTTTTAAAAGAGACATTATAGCCAAAGAGGCAGCACATTAAAACCCATAAAGCACAGGCACTGCCATCTCCTGTCAGTCCTAGATTTAAGTCCTTCAGAGTCCTCTCTTGCCATTAGGATTGGATCAGAGCCCCAACTTAAAATTCCTGTCCTTTTCTTGCAATGGGAAGACCATTAAGGAAAGTTGAAAATGGCCTGTAAATAAGGGTCGAAGTCCCCACGGATGACCATTTTATCATTTTGATGCTCACAAGAAGCTTGGATTAAACAGAGATGAGGAAAAAAAAAAACCATAATTTATGTGGTGTAGTCAAAAAGTATTGTGAATGTCTAAATTGAAAAAATATATAGTGAGAGAGAAAGACACATTGCCATTAACCTCCTCAGAATACTCATTTGAATGCACTCATCCTATTATTCTTGCCACTTTCTGACAGTTCTGGAAATTCTCGTTCATGAATGACTTTGATCAGGTGATCATAACTGCCTGGATGTCCTGATTCAAATTCAAACCTTTTACCTTTCATGCTTATTTGCACTTTGGAGAAAAGCCAGAAGTCACATGGTGCCAGATCTAGTGAATAAGGTGGGTGAGGACACACCGTATGTTTTTATAAGTCTGCCTTTCTGTTGAATGGCACTCAGCAGCAGCATTCACCTTTTTTTTATCACACCTCATGCAGACATTGACAAAAAAGAACTTCCAGAACTGCTCAGAAAGTGGCCAAGTGATGAAATAAGTATGTTCAAAGTGAGGGGAAATATTTTGAGGAAGATTATTGGCAATGTATCATTTTACTGTAATAATTTTCTAAAAATTTCAATACTTACTGTATATATTTATCACACCTCATATGCTAAAAATATCTTGGTCCTTTCAAAAATTTCTCACAATCTGATTGTAAATTTCTTGAGAATGGCAGTTTTGTATTATTCCCCTTTTCATCCCCAGTGCTTAGAATAGTATATGGCACCTAATAGGTGTTTAATAATTCAAAATATGAATAAAAATTGACCTATAGTACTTGGGGTTTCTCCATTTCACATGCTTATTTATGCCTCTATATCTTCCTTCATACCCTTGCATCTTTGCACTGTATTTTCTCATTCATTGAATGACTGTTGCTCTTGTTTTAATCTTGAGATTGAAGTATTTTACTCCAATTCCTTTGCTTTTTCTGCTTATAGGATCTGATACATAATTCTATTGTTTATCAAACTGAAGTCCATTCAAATTTGTATGGCTAACACCCTTTTTCACACTTTCTATTGACAAAGCTTAGTACTTAATTTAATTTCTAACATAAATTGGGTATTCAATATGTTGTTTTAAAAATCAAATGAATAAAAAGTCATGGAGAGTGGGCCTACTTCTGATGAGTGAGAAAAATGCTAGAATTCTTCACAGGAAATTCTTCATTTAAGCAGTAGATAGAAATAGCTAGGTGAAAGAAGAGCATAAAATTGAGTGATAAATGAAATTGTGGAAAATCTGAGGATTGTGATGAAATAATAGCATGGCAGATGAAAGCAGGAATTTGAGAGCAAGATTTCTGGGGTCCAGTTCCTGATTTTTCCTAGCTATGTGATCATAGACTGGTTGGCTAAACTTCTCTATGCCTCTGTTTTCTCATGTGTAAAACAAAGATTATAATCATATTTGTTTTTTGGGATTTTTATGATGATTGTATTAAATAGATATAAAGTGCCTAAAATGTAAAACATGTTTTGTAAATTCTGACTATACAAATACAAATGGTGGCATGTCTGTAATCCCAGGACTTGGGAGGCTGAGACAGGAGGATCAACACAAATTCAAGGCTATATGATAGGTTCAAGATCAATGTGAGCTACATAGTGAGACTCTGTCTCAAAAATACGATTAGCAGTGTATATTCTTCTCAGTCTTTTTTAAAACTCTTCTTTATAATTTAATTTCCACAATATTTCCCACATGGGTATTAGGGCTTTAGATTCCATTAATTAGAAGTATAGCAGAAACTAGAGAGAATTCAATGTCTAGTAAAAAAGCATGGAATTTCATAGGCTGAAGTTATAGAATTCCTTAAATTTAAAATTATGAAACTAGACTGCACAAAATTTTAAAATGATCTGATGTTATGTCTCTGCCTAGAAAAGTATTTTCTCTCCTCCACCCGAAGTATGGCATTCCAGAAAATAACTGTGGTATAGCCCTCACTTTGGGGAAATTTTAATATGAAAAACTATTATCAGGAAATTCTTTATTTCCTATTAAAAGGATGAATCAGTTTTGAGTTCATTGAAAATCACAGAAATGGAAGTTCCTTAAGCAAAGTGGAGTCCAAGAAAATATGTATCTATAATTAATAGTATGCATTTTAGCACTTACAAGTTTGCTAAAATAATGCATATCATCCATTTCTTTTGCTTAACTGTTCTGAGTACTCATTTCAAGGATGGACCTGTCTCCTATTATGTTGACAGTTTGTCCACTTTCCAGGTAAGAAGCAAAGAAACTTGAGAAGTGTCTCTTAATTGTCTCCCATGATTAACACTGGCAGGTTTCCCTTCTTAGTTCTGGGACTTATTCCTTTAACATGCATCTCTTTGGTTATCTCATCCAGTCTCATGTATTTAAATAAAAATACCTTCTCTAGGCTGGAAATTACCAAGTTTTATATACAATTACTTCTCCCTTACTCTCCAGAGTAAATTCCTTACTATGGATTTAGATATCTAATTTCTACCTACATCCCTACTTGATGATAAATAAATACTGTGCTTCAGTTTAATATGATCAAAATAGAATTAATTTTTGTCCCTCAAACTTGATGGAAATAGTCTTCCTCTTATAGTTATTTTGACTTTTCTCTTTCTTTTATGTGTGTATCTAATCTTGCAATAAAAATTTTTCTGTATTTACTTTTAAAATGTGTCCAAACTGTCTATCAGTTATACTAGAAGCAAGAGCTAAGTCTTTTTTGGTTGCTTTTCATAGTCAATTTGACCAGATCAAATAATGCGAAGAAAATCAGTATTGAGAATTGAGGCAGTTGTTTTTATTCCTAAGACGATGGATAGAATCTTTCCAAATTGGTCTGTAGGAGGAATCTGAGAAAGTTGGGTGGAACAGGCTAGAAAAAGTCTAGAATGTTATAAATCGAGTTTAACAAGTGATTCAAAGGGAGGCCTCGAAGACCAGAAGTCTGCCCAAAATGCAGGTAATAAAGAGTATACTGATGAGGTTTCAAGAAAGAAATGACCCATCAACGGATGAATGGATAAAGATGTGTTTTTTTTAAACAGCTAATCTGCCATAAAGAAGGATACGCTTGAGACATCTCTAGATAAAT
>RJWT010054007.1:0-10334 GCA_004365215.1 Cuniculus paca | reverse complement strand
GAGGTAGAAATTTTGAAAGAAAACATAATAGAAAGCTTAATAAATCATATAAAATTATCTTAAAGTCTCAGTAGTAGACTACAATACACAAAAGAAAGAATATCAGAGTTTTAAGAGAGATTTTAAAGTATCACAACCAACCATAAAAAAAATAGAGTGAAAAAGAAAATAAGGATATATAAAGAGAACATTCAAGATCTTTGCAATAGCACTAAATGATCAAATACCCAAATCATTAGTTTATCTACCACTGAAATAAAGGTTAAAAGTATAGAAAATGTATATTTTAAAGTAATATTAAAAACTTGCCTTGTCTTGGGAAAGACAGAGTAATCCACATGAAGGAGGCTTATTGCTTTGGTTTGTTCTACATGTTCCCCTATAGATATATGCAATCAAAGGTGGGGCTTTTTGCAGGTGGCTGAATCTACAGAGTATGCTGTTGAGATTAAGTGTGTGATGCTGGGATCAATAGTGTGTAGCTACTAAAGTAGTCCACTGATTGGTTTGGCATATTTTCTGGGTAGGATTAAGGGTGCCTCACCCTGAGTGTGAGTGTGAACAACTCTTTGGACGAACAGCCTGGATAAGACATAAGGAACAGAGTGTTTCTGCTTGTCATTTATAGATTGCAGACTTGCTGTCTTTGCCTGTCATCCTGCATTGGAGTCAATCAGCTATGAACTGAAACCTCTGAAAATTTTAACCCAAATAAACCTTTAACTTTGGGAATTGGGTACTTTGTCTCAGCAACAAGAGAAAATCAAAAACACACTTGTGAAAACGATAAGAAAAGATCTTCACGAAAACATATGATAATCATAAAGTAATACATTTAAAATATGCAAAAACTATTTTGACTTTAAAAGTACTAGAGTGGTTTCTAGGCTCTGGATGGGGTTCCTGGAGTGAAGCAAGTGTGGAGAAAAAGTGAATGGATGTGGCCAGTGCACACTGTGTACATGTACAGAAGTATCACAGTGACCACTATGATATATAATAAATTATTTAATAAAAATTGCAACTATGATCTTGACATTTCAGCAGTTTAATGAGACAATGAAACTGCATTTATTCAAACCTAGTCTGAGAGTGCATTCAGAATAATTTCTCTTCTTTTGTCTGGTATCATAGGCTCACTGAGAACCACACAGAACTGACTGTATGTCTCTAGGGGTAATATTTTGTTTTAATAGTGAAAAAGATTAAGAATATTTTGAGAAAATTGAGAATTTATACCTTGACCTTTGAGAGAAATGCAAATTTTGTAATTATATGAACACTATATATTGACTGTGTAGAAAGGAGGCAAATTTTAAGTATGTAAAATGCTGAAAATAGTTTATATTTTGAATATCCAGTATTTAGAAGAGACAATAATGTATTTAAAACAAGACTGCACCTACTTAGAATAAAATGTAGATATATTATTTTTATTATTAAAAAATATTTGTAGTACAGGAATATGTGGAGAAAAAAGCATACATGTCAAAACATAAGTGACAGTTAATTAGGATGAGCTAAACAAATTTTGGTTTGACTATCAGCACATTACAGTAGCCTTACTTCTTTCTGGTGAGTTGTTTCTTGTGTATACCATCTTATACATATTATCCATGAAGTAACTATATTGAAATGATGAAAGTTCACTGATTTTTCATGTAAGATAATGTAATTAAGGACTTAGAACTGGTTAGTAAGGAACTGTAACTAAGAAGAACTGCAATGTATCACTCTTGCAATTTACAAAGAGGAAAACTAAGTTAGCAATACATTCTTGCCTATTACAGGCAGTAGTTCTTTTGTATAGTTTCAAGTTATGACAGTGTAAGCAATTTACATTTGTAGACTTGGTTTTATTCCCACATACATTTATTTTATAAGGAAGACTACCTGATCCAGAATGGAAAAAAATGAATTTTTCAGGTTTTAAGGCAAAATCAGGCAGAACATCTATCATCTTAAAAGGTAAACTGAGCAACTCTGGAAGGCAACTATACGAAATAGCAACTTTTGGTATATTCCCATCACCTAACTTAGAAGGCCTATATTGTTATTGTTTTGGGCTCTTTATTACTGTTATTTATCTGTCTTTATTGTTTATGTTTTTCTTGTGCTTTGTTCTGCTATTGCCTCTAGCACAGAAAGGATAGATGTATAAGTATACGCTTATACATGCTTAGAACATTCCTAAAGGGTTTACAAGAGCAGATTTTATTAAATATCAAAATATGAACAGCTACATTGAAGAAAATGAGACATTATGGTAGCCATAAATGATTTCATATCTTCAGGTTCTGAAGTCCGATAATACTTTTATTCTTTGATTTGATTGGTTTAATTCTGTCTTCTACTACTTGATTGCAATATGTGAGAAGACATGATCAGCTTTTTTGAAGAAAACAAAGGACATTATGGTATCCATTGTTGATTTCTTATTGTCTGATTTGAAGGCCTGTAATGCTTTCACTCTTTTGTTTTAGCTGGTTTTATATTATTTTGTTTTGCTTGAGTTTATCGTATATAAATGTACGAACAGCAATTTCGAAGAAAACAAGAGACACTAGGGTAGCCATTGTTAATTTCCTGTCGTTATGTTTTGAAGACCTGTATTACTTGCATTGTTCTGTTCTGATTTATTACTTGCATTGTTCTGTTCTTTGTTGTGTTTTATCCCATTTTGTTTTGTTTTGTTTTGTTTTTATTCTCTTTAAAATGAAAAAAAAAAAAGAATGCTCAACAACAAATCAATTTACCTTACCCTCTTTAGGACATTGGCCTTTCAAATTGTTCACAGAACAGTTAATCTACTTTATGTTTATTCCCTTTAAAGCTTCATAGGACACTATGAAATAGCAGCTACCCTGCAGATAACTCTACTGCTTCATTAAAATTAAAAATATTCATGGAAATGAATTGTAATCCTCCACTGAAAAACAAGAATAAAATGAATTTTTTTTTTACTGTGTTGACTAGTTGAAACTTTGATATCAGTGATTCTCCCAAAGTTTTCAATAATGCCTGTATAAATTGAAAGAGAATTACATTTAGATTCTCTGTAATTGCTACCTAGGAAAATAAGAAGGTTATTTGGGAATAATTTCTTAAATGTACAAGAAGGTCAGGCAAACAAATTAATAATGTTAGAGGAATAAATAAAAATCTGTTAAGAATAGCTTGTATTTTTCCTAATATGAGTGACAATGATAGAAGTATTTTTTGCATTGACTTCACTCAGAGTTACACATTCATATTGATCCTGTCTTACTCCCACTTGTCAACATCCTCCAATAGTTTTGAAAAACTATGAAAATTAATTGAACTTTTTTTATAAAATATAATATAGTAGGAATTTTTAAAGCAACATAGAGTCACCCTTTGAGTTCTTCATGTCCTATTTTCAGAAGTTTTTTATAACTTAAACAAGACACATTGCATAACATTTCTCAGTGAATTATAATTTATGATAACAAAATGTATTAATTTATCAATCTCTTAAAAGACATTTATTTTCAAAGTAGAATTTCATGTCCCATTGTCCAATATTTGTGACTTATGGTAATTCTCTGAGAGAATTTGACCGGCTAGAGTTACTTAACACTATGGAGTACCAAAAAGAATTAAAAAACACTCTCTCTGCAACCAAAAGACTAATAGTCTTCTTATGTTTTGATTCTGTATGACATGGAAAAAAATAAAAGTAAGCAAAATTCTTAGATGTGAAAATCTTGCAATACAATCTGTTATGGGTATCTCAATGAACTTATGATAAATAACTGCTAGTATAAGAACATGGATAATTTACTAAGTTTTAAAGTAATCAGGAATTAGAAAGCAAAGGCTACTTTTCAAACATTGTACACTGATAGTTCTCAATGAATGAACAACTTGGTTCAACCCTCCTAACATATGAGATTGATGAGTCAAGTCTAAGTATCCCTAATGCTCAGATTTTAAAAATAGAAAACTACTTACTCTAGGTTCAGAAGTAGTAATAAGCAGCATCATGTAAGTACACATTCCCTTTCCCACAAATGAATAAGAGAATCATTATTGAGAATGAGATGAAAAATACAGTATGGTCACACAAAAAAGAAAAATATGGAATTCAATATCAGATGCCTTGCTCAGTATCAGGTATTGGGTCCCCAACTTCATCCCTATTCTCAAAAAGAAAATTCAGTGTATCTGGATTCTGACAGGAGACTCCAAGTGAGAAGCTATGGAGAAAATATTCTTCTTATACACATTTATTAATTCAACAGTTACTTTTGCCTATCTAGTTCCGGAGATGTATCAGTAATAGGAAAGGCAGCATTTTCTGCTTTCATATAGAAAGTTTTATACTCTAATAAGTAGAATTTATGTCAGTGTTCTATGCATCTGAAATTCAGATCAACTTTCATCACATCACAGAAAAGGAATCAGTTACTGGTTAGTTAGTTATGTTTGCTCTTTTAATTGGTTAGAAGAACAAATACATTTGTCTTTTTACATGAACTTATGGAGGACACTTTCCTACCATAGGCAGGCAGTTCATACAAACTAAAACTTGCAAGGAAAAGATCTATTCTAATATTTGCTATTTTTGATGTATACATAATTTCTACCTTTATTATATGAACTACGATAATCATATATTTTCTTGCACATGTATCATGTTGCACTCACAAAACTGTGTTAAAACATATTTTCATTTCTAGTACATTCCTTACTGCACATTATAACGCTATTTTTAAAATATAGTTAAAGCCACTTGTTCATAAGCATATATGGCATAAACAATGGTCACAACAATGGAAAGTTATTTATGAATAAAGAGCATGTGTATATTCCCAAAAAGAATTGTCACTCTGATTTCAAAGTGTTATCTCTTCACTTGCCTTACATGATAACTTTGGGCATGTCTATCATGATAAGAAAATGAGCCAAAATTAGGACAGTGGAAAGTGGTTAGGAAATCAAAGGCAAACATGCACATAAAGACACCAATACAATAAAAATTAACAGACAATAACATCTATGCCATTGTCAGGCAACAGTAGCAACCTTTTCACCTTTGTGCATTGTTTTAGTCTTCTACATCTGATGTGAGTATATAACACAAATTTAGTGGTTTAAAACATTACAATTTACATCTTAAAGTTTTGTCACTCAGAAGTCCAAAATTCATCTCACTGAGCTAAAATCAAGCTGTTGAAAGACTTCCCTCTTCAGGCTGTTGTGGAAGACTCTTTTAGGTAAAATTACACTTTTGCAATGACTAGAGACAGCCAACATTTCTTGGCTTACTGGCTTGACATACGACATTCGTGTGCCTCCAGGCAGCAAGGTCAGGGGGAGTTCTTTCTGAGGCATTCCTCTAACTCTCTTTCGCTTCCTTCTTTCATTAATAAGAATTCTTGTAATTACAATGAAGTCCCTTGGATAGTAGAAGATAGTCTTCTTATTAAGAAGTTTTTTCAGACTCTGAACTAAATTTAATTCCACCTGCAACCTTAACACTTCTTTACCAAGTAAACTAACATATTGATTGTCTAGCAACCATTTTTGTTTGTTTGTGTGCTTGTTTTTGTCTAAACAATTATGGTTACAATTTTCTTTGCAAAAGGACTTCTGTGCTATACAGATACTTCTTTTTTTCCTGAGACCTACATATTTCTCACATCCCATGACTTTTAAGCTGGAGCCATATGCTCCCATAGAAGGTGCCTTAACTTGCCATCCCGGAGTCAAACGTTGACATTCTACATCAGTACTTTACAATTTATCTTTTAAAGATTTGTTTCTTTTTTTAGGTAGTAGGCAGGTAAAAGTTTTCTTCCTCTCTTAGAAGGGTAAGGGATGGCAAATGGGCAGCATAAGGCAGAGATGAACTTCCTGGTTGAGTATGTTGAAAATTTTCCCTATAGTGTAAAACCCTACATATGCTGCAGAAACCATATGTTTATTTTCAGGATAAAAATGAGTAAATATAAATGTTAAAATCTTACAAAGCATGCCCCATATAATGTATATTTGTACTTGGTTGGAGTCTGGAGCGAGTATAGAAGAGACTTACAATAAGGTCAAGTGAGAAAATGCAATGAACACAAGTTTAAGAATTGTGGATTTTTTAAAGTAGGATTTTGAGGGCTCTTGTGGTTCTTTGAAAATAATTGCGACATGTTTTTTATTTTAGGGGAAAAATCTGTTATCAACCAGGGATAGCTTGAGTGAAAACAAACAGGTGGAATATGACTGATACTGAGGATGAATGATCAGGGTTAAATTGCAACAACAAATAGATTGTGAATAAACGTGTCCTTGTCCTTGTCCTTGTCCCAGGCACTCTCTCTCTCATTTTTGTGGTACTGAGTATTTAACCCAGGTCTTTTTATTGAGCTGTATCTTCTTCAATCTTTTATTAATTTAATTTTTTTAACTTTTTTTAACCCTTTTTTTAAGGGTCTTGCTAAGTCATTAAATAGCCCAGCCTAGCTTCATACTGCAGTTCTTCAGCCTCGACCTCTTAGAGTGTTAGGTGCCCAGGCACAAGACTTGACTTGGAGAGTTAAATATAGGTGTCTGTGGTAGTAATAGGTACAAAGAATTTGGGTTTTTAAGACTAGAATTTTAGAAGTAGGGTTAGAGATGAATGAAAAGAAAAACTCTGAATAATAAATAGAAAATACAAGATTAACCTAATTTTGAGCCTTAATTCTGCTATTACACACATACATGCATATATACAAAAAGATACATAATTTAGTGTCATAACCACTGTAAAGGTTGTACACATATAGACTCCTGGGTGTTAGGAACACTTTAGCAAGTCTACTAACTTCTACTCTACTCAGCATCCTGTTTTGCATTTAAATCATTCCAGAAAAAAAAGGCTCCTAGATTTTCTCTCAACAAGGACTTTGTGGGTTTTCAAATCCAGAAAATCTAAAAATTCTAAAAATCTTGATTTGTTCATGAAATGTTTACAGCTCAAAATGGGAATAATACCA
This sequence comes from Cuniculus paca, assembly GCA_004365215.1. Taxonomy (NCBI): domain Eukaryota; kingdom Metazoa; phylum Chordata; class Mammalia; order Rodentia; family Cuniculidae; genus Cuniculus; species Cuniculus paca. Next base: position 3,339 of record RJWT010054007.1, on the reverse strand, counting down.
AGAATTAGAGTCAGGAAGATGGATTCAGGTAATAAGTTATTTCTTCCCTCTTCTTCCATTTCTTAAGTCTTTTAATCTAATTTTGTTTGGAAATGCAATATCAGTATTGGAAGTTACATTTATATAACTTTGTTCATTTATACTGTAATGTGGATCAAAATAAGAAGTGCTAATATTAAAATTAGAAAATATGCAAAATTATATCATTTGCAAGTTAATTTGTTTAGAGGATTATTGTTAAAACAAAGTCACTTAAATTGGAAAATCTTTCATCAAAGGAATTAAATTACTAAGTCAGGCACTAAATAGTCATTTACACCAAGCAGAAAATAACAATCTTTAAAATTTGTGCAACTTTTCATGATCTGTCTTTTGAAACAGAAAACTAAGTAAAAAAAGCCTATTTAAACTTAACATAAATTTTTTAAAAAGAAGCATCCACTAGAAATTAATGTTAAGTATTTTCCAATCCTAGGCACTATTTTCCAGTCCTAAAATTGATTCTAAACATTAAAACATATATCTTCTCTGTAAGTCATCGAAATCAAAACTAGAGAAAAAAATAGCAAGAACGATCATATTTAAATGAACTGCAAAAATCATGGCTTGTTAAAACAAAAATTAAACAAATGTAAAAATGATGATATTTTGCGGCATCAGACATTAGAACCATAAAACAATTAAATGCACATAGTGTTTCTAACAGTTGTATCTTAATTTACTTTCAACAGCAAGTCTTGCTGAGAATAGCTGTCAAATGTACCAAAATTATTAGACATAGGAAAATTTTTGAAAGACCGCTAAGGAAAATCCATTGAAAAATTGTAAACACAGTAATTTGCTCAAGAAGACATTACCAAAATATACAATAAACCAAACATATGAGTATTTGTTCATATATAAATTATAAATCCTATAGGAAAATGTTAGGGAGTAAAGGTCAAGTACATTGTTAAGCTGCATTTGGCTTCATGCAATGTAATTCTTATTTTTTCTTTAGATAATAAACTATTTTCTTTCATATTTTTGGTATCTTTCTATTACCTTCTTAGGTAACTTCTGTTTGAAACTGTCAGGTCATAGGTATTGCCATATTTTCACCACCAAAGGATGCTTATTATCTATCCATATGCATCTGACATGAATCCAAAAATTCTAGTTAATCTTTTTTAATCTGGACAGTGTTACAAATCCATTGTTGGAATATTTTCTTATCCCCGTATATTTAACCCCCCATTTGTAATCTCTGTTATGCCCCAGACTAGTTTACTTATCTCTCCATGGCTAAGAGGAAACTTTGTGGAAACTTTTTTAGTACTTAACATAGCATTTGACACAATTTTATGATTGTCTGTTGCTTTATATAACTTCCACAAGATAAAGTAAGTATCTTGTGGTTAAAAAAAGAAAAAAGGAACTAGGATGGGGGAAGGGGAAAGGAAGGAAATGAAGAAAAAAATGCAAGTTGGTTATACTATCAGTGTCTCTTAGTTCATAGAAAAGGAAGGTTTGTGCTAATATCAATTGGAGAATATTTTATGCCCATATCTTGCACTCTGAGTAAGTACTTTAAGGATAATAAAATGCAATGTATTAACTACTGTTACTCTACTACCATGTTGTTATGAAATTTTGTTTTACCTTTTTTCCATAAAATAAAAAAATACTGCCCTGTGTTTTTATCATTGCATTTTTAGCAGCTAGCATTCAAGAGTTTGTCTATGAAAAATGATTTATTGCATGAATTTAACAGCTAGCCACTGATAAGAATAGTACACAGAATGTAGGGAAACACTAAAATGTACATAATACTTTCCTTCTCCCCCACAGGAAGTTAATAGCAATGAGTATGATAGTGGTTATCATTTGAGTATACTCATCATTGGTCTAAAATTTAGAGACACTGTAATTGTTAATACAAGCATTGCTAAAAGTCAGAATTTCATACTACAAGAGATTGAGGCTTTAAGGAAGTAAACTGTATGCCTAGAATCTTTTTTATGTATCTTGCTATATTAATAACTTTTATTGTGCATGCACAAGATATACAACATGATATCATGGGATATTATGTATATAGATAATGAAGAGATAAGCTAAGTGAAACAAATCAACACACCCATCATCTCAACTAGTTACCCATTTTTTGTGACAAGAACAGCTATAATCTGGTCATTTAACATGAATTTCAATACAGTACAAATGTATTAAATATAGTCTTCATGTTTTACATTAACTCTCTGGATTGCTTATCCTGTATTTCTGCTACTTTGTACATTTTGATCTACATTTCCTTATTTTCTGCTAGTCTCCACTTTTGTAACCAGTGTTTTTTGCTATATTACTGCATATTTGAATTGTATTTTCCACATGTACATGAGATCATATAATAATTTTGTATGTCTCATTTATTTTTGGAAGCATAGAGTCCTCCAGACGTGTACCTGTTGTGACAAAATATAATTCTTGCATAGGACTGAATAATATTCTATTTTAGGTATGTATCATCATTTTCCAGAATCTTAACTCTAGGTTCCATCTCTTGCTGCAATGATATACTCTTTCAACTTGCTCTATATTCAACGCTTTCTTTTATTCAAAAGTAATTATTGATTACACATTAGGATTAAACAAGAGAAATTATAATTACAAATTTTAGGATAAATAAACACTGTAGAGATGCCATGATAATAAAATACAGGCTAATATTAAAAGAATGTATATCATAAATGATTACATGTTGGCATTGTTATATTTTGAAATAATAAAAAATTATATGTGACAAATTAGCTTTCCGAGAGTAGAGAAAGTTAATTTCCAAACCATATGATTCTCCTCGAACTTAGATGATTTTCGATCATATGCAGATTAAAAATTAATATTTTCTGCCAGGTACTTGAAAGCAGAAATTTAAAGTCAGTAGTTTGAAACGGGTGTGTGAGTGTGTGTGTGTGTGTGTATGTTCTCTCTCTCCTGTCTCTCTCTCTCTTTCTCTTTCTCTCCTTAAATTTATTCTTCATCCCCACAAAACAAACAGAACACCATCAAGGCAATTAAACATTTTCTAAGAGACCATGAAATATATCCAGATAGGTTACCCTACTATAAAACATAGCAATAAAGCATTTTAAACTAAACTTATGACTAGTGCATGAATTCTGGAAAAAAGAAATCATACTGTTTAACTTTCACATCGAGTTGTCTTACCACAACATAAAAGGGCATTCGATAAATATTCGCTTAGGAATTAGGAAGTAATGGGATGGGAATGTACCTGCCTGGCAATGATAAGGCCCTGAGTTCAATTTCCTGTACAAAAAAAAAAGAAAAAAAGACACT
>RJWT010054006.1:0-10343 GCA_004365215.1 Cuniculus paca | reverse complement strand
GGGACCTTGTTGAGAGTGGCTGCGGTTCACTTTGGGGAGCTCTGGTCTTTATGTTGAGCATCGCTTCCTGGCTCTGGAGGGGAAGATGGTTGCTGTTCAAACTCCAGAAGTTGTCACGCTGGCTTCCTGGCATGTACTTGACTGTTCTCATCATCAGAGGAGCGTGGGACCTCACTGTCGCTGAGGATGGCTGTGGTACTTTTCGGGGAGCCCTGGTTCTTACTTGAGCATCGCTTTTTGGCTCCACTATAGAACCCTCAACCTACAAGCACAGATCCTTCATCCTGCTGGCATAGACTTTCTAGCTTCCACTGCTGGCCTCTGGGCCTTCCCAGAACAGACTTTGGTGTTGTGGACAGATTTCCTGCACTTTCTTATGTCTAATACTGGCAACCATCATAAATAATATTATAAATTCTGTGTCCTGATTGTAATCTTTCTCCCTGTGACCCCTGACTATAACAAGCAGCAAGTGATGATATCTGTAGCTGAGAAATGCAACAGAGTAATTAAATAAAAACAAGCATATATATCGTGCTCACCTTCTCTGAGTTTTTACTCTGAATATTTTAAATAGATTACCTCACTAAATCTACCAATGGCCCATTAGATGGAGCTATTATTATCCCTTCCTTACAAATGAAAAATGGAGGCATACTTATTTAAATTGCCAGAAGTCAAACAAGATATAATCACAGGCAATTTAGTTTCAGAGGCCTTGATTTTGACCACTATACTATGCATCCTCTCAAAATAATGTACTTTTTGTACACTGATTTTGCATTTTACAACTTTACTAAACTTATTTATTTTTTCTAATAGTGTTCTAATGGAATCTATAGGTATTTCTACACAGAAAATCATACTGTTTGTACATGGGACACTTATTTGTGATGGGTTGACAACTGGTGGTCCACTTGTAACACCCAGCTGAACTGAAGCAGCATGGTGGTAGGTGTGGAGGCCCCACCTGAGAACTGTTGCCAACAACCTAAAAAGGAGAATAAAGAGAAAAGTTTGACGCTGTTGGTTCTCCTGGAGAAGCTGGCTGCATTGGCTTTCCTGACACGAAGTTGGCTGTTATCATCAGAGGAGCTCAGGACCTTGATTTTGCTGAGGACGGCTGTAGTACTTTTGGAGGGGAGCTCTGGTCCTTACATGGCACATTGCTTCTTTGCTCCAGTGCAGATTCCTCAGCCTGCTGGCACAGATCCTTCATCCCACTGGCGTAGACTTTCTAGCTTCTACCACTGATCTTTCAGCCTTTCCAGCCCAGGTCCGTGAAACAGACTTACATGAGACATCGTTGGGGGCTCTAGGCCTGGCACTGGCATGGGCTCGAGGTCTTCATGCAGGACATTGCTGTGGGATTCAGGCCCTCAGGTGAATTCTTTGGGTCTCTATTGTGTGGACAGATTTCCCACACTATTTTTATTGGATTTTTTGGGTAACTATTATAAAATCCTATAAATTATGTGTCCTGTATTAAATTCTTTTCCTTGTAAGGCCTGACTACAATACTTTTATTTTCCCCTTTCATATATTTATGCTTTTTATTTCTTCCTCCTACCTCATTTCTCTGGATAAAATTTCCAGTGCTATGTTGAATGAGTCATGAAATTGGACCTCCTTCTCTTTTACCAGCTCTTAGGGAATCCATGAAATTAAGAGCTGAATACTGAACTGCCTAAAAGTAAAATTTGTTTCTCTGAAAAACGTAAAGAAAATGAGAAGAAAAACCACAGACTTGAAGAAAATTTGTACAGAAGACATATTCAGATACAATACAAAATAAACAAAAACACTGAACACTCTACAATAAGAAAACAAGCAACACAAGTTAAAAATAGGCAAAGATATGAAGACACTCTTCACCAGAAAAGATATACACAGTGCAAATCAGTATATGGAAAGATATTCTATGACACCACGTGTCACCAGGGAAATATGAATTACAACAATCTTACGATACTATTCCACACCTATTAGATGGCCAAAGTACAAAACACTGACACAAAAGCCTGGCTAGATGTGGAACAAGAGTGACTCTCATTCACTTTTGTTGGGATTATGAAATGGTATGACCACTTGACAAGATATTTTGACAGTTTCTTACAAAATGAAGCATATTCTCACTTATGATCTGAGTGCAATCCCTGGTATTTATTGAAAAGAGTTCAAAACTCATGTCCTTCACACAAATGCACCTACACGAGTACGCTTACAGAAGTTTTATTTATAACTGCTAAAACCTGGAAGCAACCATGGTGCTTTTCGGTAGATGAGTGTTGTACATTCAGACAAATGAATATCACATGACATTAAAAAGAAAGTAGGTCTCAAAATACACAAAGGTATGGAGGAACTTTAAATGCATACTAAGTGAAATAAGACATTCCAGATAGTCTAATTCAGTGTGATTCCAATAATACGGTATTCTAGAGAAGGAAAAAACTACAAAGAGTGTAAAACTTGACTATTTATCGGGGTTAAGGATCACTGAAAGATGAAAAGGCCAATTTTGGAAGACTTTTAGAGCAGTGAAGATACCCTGATATAATACTGATATAAGTGTCATTACACATGTCTTAAAATCCACAGAATGTATAACCCCAAGGGAGAACCCTACTGTACTAGACGGGCACTGGGTGAAGAAGGGCCTGTGGAAATCTGTCCATTATAATAACTGCACCACTCCAGAGACAGGTGTTAACAATGAACACAGCTGTGTGTGTTTGAGGCAGGAGGTATATGGGAAATACCTCTATCTTATTCTCAATTTCACTATGTATCTAACAGTTTTCTCAAAAGAACCATATTATAAAAAAGATACTGAGCTATAAAAAGGCCTGGGAGAAATTTACATGTATGTCACTAAGTGAAAGAAGCCAGACTAAAAAAAAAATCTACATATGTTACAATTCTCATAGCATGACATACTAAAAATGAAAAAAAATCGAGAGAGTAAAAAGATCAGTTCTTCTTAGGGGTTAAAGAAAAGGGAAGTAAGAAGAGATGGGGCACAGAACATTTTTAGAGCAGTTGAAACACTATATAAGATAATAGTGGATACATGCCATCATACATCAGTCAAAAACATATTCTTTGTCAAAACCAAGAGTGAATGCTCATGTAAGCTAACTGGGTGATGATATATGAATCTATGTCATCAATTACAAAAACCTGTCATTCTGGTATGAGACACTGAAATTGGAGGAAGATGTGGATAACTGAATTGAAAAGAGTCTATGCGAAATCTACGTTTTTGCTCAATTTTTCCATGAATATGAAGCTCTAAAAACCTAAGAATATTTTTAAAAAACACGGACAAAACAAAGTTTTTATGAGTCTTTGTATTCACAAAGGCAGGAGTTATCTTCCTTTTGTGAACAACTTTATTTATTTTTTTGCGGCACCAGAGATTGAACTCATGACCTTGCGCCTGCCAGACAAGCACTTATGCCACTGAGCCAAATCCCTGGCCCTTGCCTTTTTGAGACAGGGTCTCACTATGCCATTCAGGCTGGCCTTGAGCTCACTTTGTAGCCCAGGCTGGTCTTGAACTCACAACGATCCTCCTGCCTCAGCCTCCTAAGTGCTGGGATTACAGGCATGCGCCACCAGGCCCAGCTCAACTTTAGTTATTTATCAGAATATTTTTGAAAAGTGTGCAGTTATAACCTTTTTTTAATGGCATAAGCATTTCACTCAACAGAAAGTGTTAAGTTGCTGAATTTAGTTACTCAGTTCAGCTCTCAACAGAAGCTAGATGCAACAGGGCCTTGCACAGCGTAGGAGCCCCACTGATAAGTTAAGTGATGCTAAAAAGCATCCCAGAGAGATGTGATTAAAGGAAATGTGTTTACTTACTCCATGTCCATTGCACTGCTTTGTACATGTAGATGATGCATCCTTCATTATTCTTGATTCTACACATATACCATTCACACAAACCTAAAGAAAAACAGACAAAAACATTTTTAATACAGAAGGATCCAGCCACCAATACATTACTACTAGTAATTGCATAACTATTCACATGCTATATTTCTAAGTACTATGTTTGCAAGATTCTTGAAATGTCAGGAAGTTGTAGTTCCATTTTCTTTTAATTATTTTCAAGTTTCTTTCAGGATGTTTTTAGATGCCTGTGATATTCAGATGTGTGTTGCTTCATCACCGAATGTATGCAGTTTTCCTGGTGATGCTAATGTACACTGTGGATATAGGGCGACAGGGACAGGTCAATGTAGGTTCGCCAGTTCTCACATGTACTGCTGTTGTGTGGATAGCTGGGGTGGGGCAAAAAGAACATGGGTTATTTTAGTCTCTCTGGTATTTTCTGCTGGGAACACAAACTTTTACTACAAATATCAAGTGTATCATTTCAGTGAATAATTTTTAGCATGATTCATAGCAAGGAAGTGGAAGGTTCTCATGAAATTGAGACGAACATAACAAACATCTCATAACCACGTAACTAATTTTTATTAAAGTATCATGAAATCTTAAAAAAGTGTTTTTCAGCACAGGTGAAACAATATCCAGTACTCACTGCACGCAATCAAAATTTTCATAGAAAAACAGTAAGATTCATAAGGCATATGCTCTGTTTTCATGGAGCTATTATTGATGTCTCATAAGTTATTAATAAGATAAAATAAGTGCTATGATTAAAATGTAATAGAGATGAATACTATTCTATTATGGAATGAAATAAAAATCAGAAGTAATTCTTAGATTTTTAAATCATAATAATCAGACTAAAGCTATATTCCAAACTTCAGCACTTACAGAAATATCAACTTTTCTAAATTGCATCTTACTTCTGTATATTTTTCTTATAATTTTTATATTAAGAAGTAGCATTTTTCAGTGCTAAGATGAGATGACTGTGAAAACTATTTACTTTTAAATATTAAAACACAGTACAACTCTCTCGTAAATTGTCTTCTCAAGCCAAACAATGTAATCTGTTGAAGCCATCGGTGTGTTCAGTTTCCTCACTGGTCCTCAGTCAAAGTGGCGTATCTAACATCTCCTTTTGAAATGCAGGCCTGGTTGGTCTAGTACATGTGAAACTGAATAAGAGCTGTAATATCTTATAAAGAATCAAAATTGCCAGAAACATTTCATCACGTATGATTTATAGTATCACTGAAAACTGTGGTAAAATTTATCTTCACATATTATCTATGAGAACTTTGCATGTTTAAAAAACACTGCTCTTGGCTGAGCCTCTCTGGAGCAGTGGAGCAGCCACAGCTCTGAGTCAAAGGTGCACACTACGAATTTCACCTAGCCTTGCAGCTTGGGACCTCGTGAGCAGTGTGGTAGGGACAGCACCAATTCTGCAATCTACCCAGCATGTTTAGAGTGTCCTTGGGGTCCCGCCTGGGCTCTACTCAGCCTCTCCAGAGCAGCGGAGCACCTGCAGCTCTGGATCTTGTGTGACACGAAGGCGTGCACAGTGAATTTCACCTAGCCATGCAGGTTGGGACCTCGTGAGCACGCTGGTAGGGACTTGCATCAATTCTGCCATCCACCTGGGACGTTTGGAGAATCCCTGGGGTCCTGCCTGGGCTCCATCCAGCCACCTGCAAACAGCAGAGCAGCCACAGTGGTAGTCCTGGCTGGTGCTGAAGGTGAGAACTCTGAATCTCACCTTGGAGCCTGGAGCCTCGTAACCTTGCAGGGTACCTTGCAGGGCTCTGCCCTGCATCCTCAAACAGCCAGAGAGCCCTGGCATACAAAGTGTGGCATGCTAAGGTTCACCTGACATACTGCCCCTTCTTAGGGCACCTTCAAGTACCCCTCTATATCTGGTAAGGTCTGCCTAACACCCCTTCTCAACTGAGGAAATTTCCTGCAGTACAGTCATCCTAAACCCAAGAAAGAACTGAGACTTTTCATTCACCTGCCACAGGGAAATATAGGAAAATGACAAAACGAAAGAGCAAAATGCAGTCTCACACCCCAGTGCATCTCAAACAAGCCTAACAGACATGGACACAGAAGAAAATATGAGCCACACACCTGAAACTTCTGAAATGATAGCAAATGAAGTAAAGAAATAACTCCATGAAGCTGTAAAGGCACTGAGACTAGAAATAACCTTCCAGGTAAAACAAGAAATGGTAAACATAATGAAAGAAATGCTAAACACATCTAAAGAAGATATAACTAAAAAAATAGAGGAGCACTGCAAAAAGATGGAAACCATGAATGAACAATACAAGAAAGAATTAGAATGGATGAAACAGATTAAAAGATATATCCAGGAAATCAAGAATGCCATCAAAATCTGGCAAAGCTGCCTCAATGAATGTGAAGACAGACATTCAGACCTCGAAGGCAGGATTGCAGCTAGTGAGCAAGAAAGGAAACATCTTTTAAAAATAACAAGGAATCAAGAAATAACAATTCAACAGTTGCAAGATGATGCAAAGAAAAATAGTGTAAGATTGATAAGTGTAAATGAAAAAGAAGGAGACAACACAAATGATATAAAAACACTATTCCAAGAATAGCTGAAAATTTCCCAAAATTGGAAAGGAAACTGACATCCAGATAAGGGAAGCATATAGAACTCCAACTACCCATAACCAAAATAAATCAACACCCAGACATATAATTATCAGCATTCCAGAAATTCAACATAAGAACAGAATATTAAAAGCTGTGAGAGAAAAGAAGCAAATCACCTCTTAAGGAAAGCCCATCAGAAGCACAGCAGACTTCTCAACACAAACGAAGTCAAGAAGAGCATGGAATGAATTATTTCAAGTGCTAAAGAAAAACAACTTCCAACCCAAGCTGATGTACCTTGCAAAACTATCCTTCAAAATCAATGGAGAAATCAGATACTTCCATGACAAAGAGCAGCTGAAGAACTTCATGACCACCAAACCAACCCTGCAAAGAATACTGAAAGATACTCTAGATAGACATGAAAATAGCTACAACATCAAAAAAATCAACAGAAGAAGAACACCAAGCAGGGCAAACAATTAAGTAGAGGGAAAAGGTAAAGACCACTGCAGAAAGATAACATAACTAAAACAAGCCAGTATATATCAGTTATAACCATGAATGTAAATGGCCTCAATTCACCAATCAAAAGGAACAGACTGGCAGAATGGATCAAGAAACAACATCCAACCATATGCTGTCTACAAGAAACCCATCTAACCCAAAAGGAAATTCACAGACTGAAAGTCAAAGGATGGAAAACAACACTCTATGCAACAGGAACCAAAAAAAAAAAAAAAAAAAAAACACCATGGCTAACAATTCTGTTTGCAGAAAATGTGCACTTGGGCACTTCAAAGCAAGAATGGTCAAAAGAGATAAAGAAGGTCACTACATACTGGTTAGAAGAAAACTCCAAAAGGAAGAAATAATGATCTTAAATATATATGTACCAAATATGGGAGCACCCAACTATATAAAACAAATATTAATAGAAATGAAAACCCAAATAAGCAATAACACAATTATAACAGGAGACCTTAACACACCCTTGACTCAAAGAGACAGATCAACTAGACAGAAAATCAGCAAAGAAATAACAGAAATGAATCAAACTTGTGAACAAATGGACCTGGCAGACGTCTACAGAGTTTTCCGCCCAACAACATCAGAATATATATTCTTCTCAGCTTCACAAGGGACATTCTCCAGAGTAGTCCATATACTAGCTCACAGAACATGCTTAAGTAAATGTAAAGGGATCAAAATCATCCCATGCATACTATCTGATCACAGTGCCATCAAACTGGAAACCAATGATGAGAAACTGCAAAAACTCTGTAAACACATGAAAGTTAAATCATACACTCCTGAGCAATCAGTGGGTCACAGAGGAAATTAAAGAAGAAATTAAACAATACTTACAAGCAAGTGAAAATGCAAATACCACTTACCGGAATCTGTGGGATGCACTGAAAGCACTCCTGAGAGGGAAATTTATTGCGGTGAATACCCACATCCAGGAAATGGAATGAACACAAATAAACAATATAATGCTACACCTCAAACATCTAGAAAAAGAAGAGCAAGCCCAACACAAAGCCAAAAGAAGGGAAGAAACTGTAAAGATCAGAGCAGAAATTAATGCCATTGAGACTAAGAAAATAATACAAAGAATCAACAAATCAGAGTTGGTTCTTTGAAAGAATAAATAAAATTGGTAAGTCCCCAGTCAACCTTATTTAAAAAAGGAAAGAAAAAACTCAAAGAAAAAACTCCATGCAATAAGGAATGAAAAGGGTGAAATCACTACAGACCCCGTGGAAATACAGAACATCATCAATACTTACTTCAAAAATCTTTACTCTCATAGGTTCGAAAACACAGAAGAAATGGATAGATTCCTAGAAACATATGAATAATGGAAGCCAGATCAAGAATGTGTAAAACTGCTGAATAACCCAATTTCAGTTAATGAAACCGAAAATGTAATTAGAACCTTACCAACCAAGAAAAGTCCAGATCCTGATGGATTCACAGCTGAATTCTACAAGAAATTCAAGGAAGTCTTAATGCCAACACTCCTCAAACTCTTTAATGAAACTGAAAGGGAAGCAAGTCTCCCTAACTCATTCCTGGAAGCAAGTATTACCCTAATACCAAAACCACAGAAAGACCCAACCAAAAAAGAGAACTACAGGCCAATCTCTTTAACGAACATAGATGCAAAAATCCTCAATAAAATACTGGCAAACAGAATGCAGCAAGTCATCAAAAAGATTATACACCATGACCAAGTGGGATTCATCCCAGGAATGCAAGGATGGTTCAACATATGCAAATCAATAAATGTAATACACCATATCAATAGAGCCAAAGATAAGAATCATATGGTCATTTCAATAGATGCAGAAAAAGCTCTTGATAAAGTCCACACTCCTTCATGATAAGAACCCTACAGAAAATCGGAATAGATGGTCTTTACCTCAATCTGATAAAAGTAATCTATGACAAACCGATAGCCAGGATCACATTAAATGGTCAAAAACTGAAAGCTTTCACTCTAAAATCGGGAACAAGACAAGGATGTCCACTATCACCACTTCTATTCAATATAGTGCTGGAAACATTAGCCAGAGCAATTAGACAAGACACAGAAATAAAAGGAATAAGGATAGGAAAGGAAGAAGAGTTAGATTATCATTATTTAAAGATGACATGATACCTTACACAGAAGACTCACAAAATTCCATTGAAAGACTTCTAGACACCATAACCAAATTCGGTAATGTAGCTGGATACAAAGCGAATACTCAAAAATCAGTAACATTACTGTATACAAACAACACACTCATTGAAAGAGAATAAGAGAAACCACACCCTTCACAATAGCATCCAAAAAAAATGAAATACTTAGGAATCAACCTAACAAAGGAAGTAAAAGATCTAATCAATGAAAATTACAGTACTCTGAAAAAAGAAATCGAAGAGGATCTCAGAAAATGGAAAGACATTCCATGTTCATGGATAGAACAAACATTGTGAAAATGATCATTCCCCCAAAATTGTTATACAGATTTAGCAATTCCCATCAAAATACATTAGTATACCTCACAGATCTAGAGAAATCATTCTTAAAATTCATCTGGAACCAGAAGAGACCTAGAATAGCAAAGGCAATTCTGGGAAATAAGGGCAGGACAGGAGGCATCACACTCCCAAACTTGAAATTATACTACAAATGTACTGTGATAAAATGAACATGGTACTGGAATAAAAGGAGACCAGAAGATCAATGGAATAGGTTAGATGATACAACCACTACTACAAAAACACTCAGTCACCTTATCTTTGAAAAGTGGCCAAAGATGTTCACTGGAAGAAAAATAGCCTCTTTAATAAGTGGTATTGAGAACACTGGCTTTCCATATGCCAAAAACTAAAACAAGATCCAAGCCTATCACCATGCACTAAACTAAAGTCAATATGGATCATAGATCTAAATATTAAAATAGAAACACTAAATCTGCTGGAAAACAAAGTAGGCAGAAATCTTGAAGACATAAGTGTAGGTGGAGAATTCATGAACAAAAATCAGACTGCACGGGAAATACTTCCCAGAATCAACAATTGGGATCTCATCTTATTAAGTTTTTGCATGTCAAAAGAAATCTCAAACAGAGTGAAAAGAAAACTCACAAATTGGGAAAAAATCTTAGTCACCTGTCTTTCAGACAAAGGTCTTCTATCTAAGACATATAAAGAATTAAAAGAAATCAGGCCCTCGAAATTCAAAGACCCAATCCAGAAATGGGCATCTGAGATGAAAACACACTTCTCAGCTGAAGAAATACAAATGGCAAATAAATACA
>RJWT010054005.1:0-10341 GCA_004365215.1 Cuniculus paca | reverse complement strand
AATAGGAAAAGATTAATCCCAAGAGTAAGAGTCTTCTTTAAAAAACTTCTTCTCTTATTTTGTGAATTGCAGAGGAATTGCTAAGACTTAATCGCAGAATTTTAAGAACAAACTAATCAATGGTGGTGATAAACATGCAAGTGAGAAAAGAAAGCTGTTAAGGGGAGGTATTTGTGAGAAAGAGTTTTCTTTCTTATCAAATTTAATTGGTGGTAGAACATCTGGTTATTTTTTCATTTATTAGAGAATTTGTTCATGATCACTTTCCTGACAAAGAGAAAATTATAATTATGTTAGAAAATGTAGAGTATATGATATATTACATATCAAAGAGTTGAGTTGCATAAGCATTATTTAGAAGTTAGGAGCTACCCGGTAAGATTTCTTCTATTTCCATTAAGGTTTATCATCTTATTGCCTGTCATTCTGTTAGAGAGATATATAGATGAATGCTGTTTCCTATACAGTTACTTATATTTAAAAGGCCAATGAATAATCATATAGTGGTCTAATTAGTCAGTTAATGGTAACAATAGTGTATATAAAGTCATACTTTTTTGAACATGATTTTGCCTATTTTTTACTTAATATTGAATAGAGTATTGTTTTTGTTTGCGGGGGACAGGTTGCAGTATGAGGCATCAACCCATATCCCCATATCCCTAGTGCTTTTTTAAACTTTTGAGGCAAAGTCTCACTTAAATCACTGAGCTGCCTAGGTTAGGCTTGAATTTTTGATCTTGGCCTCTCAGAGTACTGAGATTATGGGTATATGCCACCATGCCTGACTTTTTCTAATATTTCTGTAAACTAAATTTTCTTACATGGTTCAAATAAATGATTCTGCCATTTCTGAAGTCCAGAGTTAAAGTACTGAATATTCTGCAATACTTTAGAAGCTTTCTAAGGGCTTTCTTTACATTTTTTTCTTAGTTATTCCAACAATAGCTGGAATTCCCTTAAATTTATGGCCTGTGATAGTGTTGAATTTTTATATCATTATGAGAAACTAAGAGAGCTTATGGTTAAATCTGCATTTTCAAATTTTTTAAAGCATTTTCGATTTTAGAAAAATGAAAAAATTTGAGGAAAATCAGGGTTGTTAATGACAAATTTGTGCCTGTATGGCAGGAAAATAGCCAGTGGAAACATCAGGGAAAGTTAATTGTTTGTTGCACCCTCATAAAAGTCATTTGCATTTATTTCTTTAAAATAATGAGTTAAGTTGAAAGCTTGTGTTTTATTCTTTACATCGGTAAACATTAACCTTAAAGCACAAAAATTTTTTCTTTGTTTTTATAGTATTTTCTGTATCTGTGATTTTACAGAACTTGGTTCAATAACAGAAGTTCTTTCTTCCCTTGTCCCCCTTCACTCCTCTCTCTTTCCTGCTTATATGTTTAAAGTACACAGTGGAAATATATCTCCACGTATATCTACAGAATAGTGAAACCTTAAAGTATTTAAATTCATGTGTTTTGAGGAATTGTATAGAAAATTGGAGACATCTTTTAGTGATACTTTTTTTAATAACTGGGCCTTTTTGAAAGTCTGTTTTATTAGTAAATGGGTTTACTAAAGGCTACTATGCTAGCAAGTCAAGCGGTAGCCATTAAATGAACCTCTACTGCTGACATTAATTTACAGGGGTCAACAGGACAAAACTCTGCGACATGATAGCTGATCTGGGAGATGATGAGCTGCCCCACATCCCTTCAGGAATCATTAATCAGTCTAGGTCAGCCTCTACTAGAATGACTGATGAAGGTGCAAGAGCAGAGGAAGGTACAAAATTTAGCTACCATGTTTATTTACATTGCAAAAGACCTTAACTCCTAATCATATCTTAATTGCAAAATTTCTGTTTAAAATGTTGAAGATCACTTTTATGTGATCTTTAGAGAAGGTGTTGGGCAAGCTCGTGGTGTAACTGTCTTAGAGAGTTTGAAATTTTTGACTTCTAGTTCTTCATATTTGTTTTGTTTTTAATGTTAAATGGAATTGTTTCCATCATAGCTCAGTTTAGAGTATCTTAAATCTCTAATTTCAGCATCTAGAAGGAGGAAAATTTTTAAAATTATAAAATCTGCAGAAATAAATTTTAAATATACATAAAGAAAAAACCATTTTGTCGTATGGCTTAAATTTAGCAACTATTGTTAACTACCATTTACTAGAAGACAACTAAGTACCAGGCATTGTGCTTTGAACTTTACATGTATATTAATTTGAAAAATACACATAACATTTTACTAGTTTAATCATTTTATAATAAGGCACCACCATTATTCTTTAACTTGGCAGCAAGCATGTACTATCAAGTGGTGAATTTTTAAAAATTTGCCTAAACCAGAAGTGTAGGAAATGAAAGTACTACTGACGCATTTTTTCCAAAATTGATTTTAGCTGAAGATATTTGAGTAATTTATAATCTTAGGCCTAGATAGATAATACGACTTTTTTTTCTTTGATAATTCTAAGTCTTATTCTAAATTTTTAATCAGGCCATTTTAATATACGAGATACATAATTCATGTCTAACAATTTGACATAGATGGTATTTTATTGATTGATGTTTCTGCATCTCTTGTGTGCGGGGATTTATTCGCTTAGTAAAAAATTTGGATTCTTCTTTAGCACTTCCTTAATGTGTAGGAAAATACAAGGAAATCTAAAAGTCACTAAAATTAATCTTAAGAAAAAGGAACAAAAAGTTTATTTTTGTGGATCTTATTTCCATTATTGAACTGTTTTATTTTATGATAGGAAGTATTTTCTAGAATGCACATACCGAGTCTGTTATAGTTTTCATTTTGTATGTTTAGCACTTCAGCTTAACTTTTGGTCTTTTTTACCAAATAATGCATACAATTTGCTAAAATTTGTGTAATTAAGGTATATTTTTAAGATGAAGATTTTGCAGTTGAAGACAAAATCATAGCAGAAGTAGGGATCCCTTTATTTAAAAATATTTCAAGTCCAAAATTTATGGAAAAAGTGAGACAAGGTTCACTATCCCAATTTAGAGCTCTGTGTGTTTGTTTATGTGTATGTGTGTGTTTTAAAGAATGGATGTCAGTAACCTCTTTCATAATAGTGGGAAGAAGGAAATGGGGAGCTTGATAAATATGAATTTAATTGCACTTTTGAAACTGAATCTTACTAAAATTGTTATTTAAGGAGATTTAAATTAGCTTTGAACTCCAATTGGATTCATAATGTATTTCTTTTGATTTCTGTGTTATACCTCAGTTTACAAAGAAAAAAATGTCTTTTTTAGGAGAACCACTTCTGCATTATAACCTTTCAGACTGTTGTTACTAAGACTTAATATAAACCATGCTTGACTGGCACAACCAAAGTCTTTTGTTGTGTTCTTTAGATTTGGTAAAGTTGGAAGAGAAAGGGAGAGTTTGATATGTGAGCTACAGATTTCCTTGGTCATTTAACAAGTCCTGAGGACTCGTTACAGAACCAAGAATAGAGACTTTGTTAAAAGATTTCATTTTGATGCTGGGTGTGGTGGAGCACACCTGTAATCCCAGCACTCTGGAGGCTGAGGCAGGAGGATCGCTGAGTTGAAGTCCACCCTGGACTACATAGTGAGTTTAAGGACAGCCTGAACTACATAGACCCTGTCTTCAAAAAAAAAAAAAAACCTTATTTTGTTCATCCCAAGATTACCGTAAAAATTGTTAATAAACAGTACAATAGTATTCTTAAATTTCTTAAATTGCTTGCTTTAATATTTACCTAATAAAGTTTTATTGTTTCTATCATTAAATTAAAAACTTCTTTTAATTTTTTTGATTCTTAATGATATCTGAATGCCCATGTAATCATATGCTATAGGGAATTATATTAACATTGATATGCAAAATGAATTTGTAGGATAGAACTTATTAATCCCTTTGGCAGGGAAATGAGCAAGTTTGAGTATTTACTTTCATAACCATATTCCAGCGTGATAGGTGATATGGAAAACAGAAATAATATCTTAAAAGAATTTTTTTGCACGTATATATGTAAGTAAATGTTGTGCAAACATGACAGTTTGCTGTATATAAATGTGTGTAGAGAAGTAGACATAGTCACATGATTATTTAGAAATGAATATAATACTAATTTTTGTTAAACGCAATTAATCTAAAACTCCAGTTAGAATAGTTAATATTGCCAGGGGCCTTTCCTTTACATATTCCTAAATTGGTCTGTGGTTTAAACAAATAATCCTACAAAAGAGTATGTAACAAAGCAAAATAATTTATGTTAAAAGTATTTTATTAGCGCCCCCCCCCCCGGCACTGGGGATCCCCAACCCTGTTTCTTGAGACAGGGTCTCACTATGCCTTTCAGGCTGGCCTTGAGCTCACTTTGTAGACCAGGCTGGTCTTGAACACACAACGATCCGCCTGTCTCAGTCTCCCAAGTGCTGGGATTACAGGCGTGAGCCACCACGCCCGGCTATTTATTAGCCTCTTAAGATTTGTGTTTGTGTTAGTGTTAGTGGGTGGAATTGTGACATTATAACTTGTATTAGAAACAAATTATGAGCTTCAAAAATTCTTTTTACTAGCAGAAAATGCTTTTGAGTACATTTTTTATTTAATGACTTTATGTAATTACAATCATTGAAAGATAAATAATACTTAGTATCACTGTATATATTTTTTTCTGTCAAATATTGTCAAATTTACTTTAGATTAGTTGCCAAATCACAGCTTCATTTGAGGACACTATTTGAGTCAAATTATATAGCTAATTTTGATAGGATAAGGATAAATTAACAAAATATTCTAAATATTTACTTTTTCCGTAGTATCCGTGAATTAGCTTATAAATATTTTAGTAGTATTAATAATAGACTAATTTCGTTATACCTGTTTTTCCTGCAGCATGTTGAATTTATATCATTTTTCATAGGAATTTTTTCAAATATCAGCTTGAGTTTTTCAACATCTCCCTTTTAAATCTGTTTATAAATTTTAAATGTTTCGAAATGTTGAGTTATTTTGTGTTACAACTTAAGTATTTCTCTCTTGGAATCATAATATTAACATTTTGCTTTCAAAGCGAATTTTTGAAGTGATATTGAGAATAATTGCTTACATTATAATTGTTAAAATATTTAGATAATGATGTCAGTAATTGAAATTCTGGCAGTGTCTAATTGGTTAGTATGTATAGAAAAAAACATTCTAAATTAATTGGAGCTGCTAATACAAACATACAAAGCTGTAATAACACAAGATACAGATGAAAAAGATAGTAAGATGAACCTTTCATTTCTGTTTTGTTGAAATTGAAACATAATTCTGATTAGAAATAAAAAGTTCTGTAGCCAGCGTATTACTTTTTTCATCTTGGAAGTGTCATGAGAAACAAAGTAGGACATTAAAATAAAAATCATAAAACTTTAAAGCTGGAAGGCATTTTAAAGATCATGAGGAACTGACATCTTTAACAGAACTTTTTTGTAGACCTTGCACTGTATGAGCTACTTTGAGGTCAATGGTAGAGATTTATTCCCCCAGGAATAGCTGAAATCTGATATTTAGCTTCTATTGGATCAAAATTTGTCCTATTTCTTATTTAAGATATTAAACTGTAATTTACTGCAGTGATGAGAAATTTAAATAGACAAATCTTTTGTGCCCTATCTCCTACCCCTAGTAGTATATTTGATGCATACTTGATTTGTGGGAAAAAACTACATTGTAATCTCAACACATTTGTTTGTTATTACTCAGAAATAAAAGTTTTTGAGCAGAACTGGGAAAATAGAAATTCTTTATATTATTGAATATTGTAACTGTTAAGTGCTTAAATTTCCCCCACAATATTGTCTTGCACTGTATGATTTTTCAGCATTTAAGAAGCGGTTTTGTTCTTTATAGCTGAACCAATAACGTTTCCATCTGGAGGAGGCAAGTCATTTATTATGGGTTCTGATGATGTTTTGTTAAGTGTACTGGGCCTTGGAGACCTTGCAGACTTGACGGTAACAAATGATGCAGACTATAGTTATGATGTAAGTGCAGTTTTATTTTTAATTTTTTAATGATTTAATAGAAGACTCATTTTTGGGAATCACTTATAAAACAGAATTAATGTCAAGGTGCATGGAAAAAGATAAGTTTAAGTGTGTCAATGTGTTGATTTGAAGTGACATGTAGTTTTTCTTTTATAACTTCCTTTGTGGTTTTTCTTAGGTATTTGGTGGATTAGCTAGGGGTTTGGGATTATTACCTTAAAATATTGGTCAATAAGTTTGTCTTGAGTAGTCAACTCTCAATTATCTACTCAAATTAAGCCATATTTTGGTGTTAAAATAGGTAATCTAAATCAGTTATTCACCTTTTAAAAAGCATGTTTTATTTTTGAACTTTTTATTTTCTTAAGGATAATGTTAAAGTTAGCTTGCATCATTTCCTGAATATTTAACTCCTGTTGAAGGGGTAGGGAGAGGATGGAGGAGCTGGGAATGACGATGTTAGAGGTAAAACTAGTCGTAGATTAAATTTTTCCTACATATTTAACACTCAATTGAGAGTTAACTATAGTATTTGTTTTGATTTTTATTTTAGTGAATTGCGGTTTTTTTTAGCAAGTCAATTCGTTTTTCATTTTGCTTTTCTTCATTTTATGCTTATGTTGGCATGTTCTTCAGAGTCATCAATCAGCCTCGGTGGGCTGGGTTATTCTCATTAATATTTTTAAAGTATATATGTGAGTAAATTATAATAAAATCGTGATTGCTTTAGAAGTGGTTTCACAGTTTATCTTCCAGATGGAGAAATAAGGGTAAAAAGATTAACCTCTTATCAAGAATTGGGAAAATGATATGAAGAGTCTTGAAGGGCCTTTAGTTCAGACTTTTAGAAAGTATCCTAATTTGCTGCCTTTAAAAATTCCACTCACATGCTAGTAAATGACAGCCGTACTGTTTAGTACTGTACACTTGGATATTTGGTAATTTTTATATTTTTTTTGTTTCATTTTCATGTAAAATACTGCAGCATTGGTAGTTATATTCTCACCTGACCTTTAATAGAACCTTTGGGATTAGCTTGACAGTTAGGTAAAAACTTAATTAAAGAACTCTTCATTTGACCTAGGTATTTGAAAGACTAATGAAATTATTCTTCTGAATTCTTACTAAATGATGAAAATTTGTTATAGTTTTTAAGGTATATTAAATGTCCACGGGACATTTAGGCAGTTTATTTAACACACCAAGAAAAAAAGCTCCACATTCCTACAAATGTACTGCTTTTACCAGTAAATAGTATGCTTTTTCTTTTTAGTTGCCTGCCAATAAAGATGCCTTTCGAAAGACATGGAACCCCAAGTATACACTACGTAGCCATTTTGATGGAGTACGGGCATTAGCTTTTCATCCTGTAGAACCTGTGCTGGTTACTGCCTCTGAGGACCATACTCTGAAACTTTGGAACTTGCAAAAAACAGTTCCTGCCAAAAAGCAAGTATTTTCACATTTGCCCTTTTTTTCTTCCGATTTTGTTTATACAAATATGTACATTTCACGGTGATGTTTGGTCATTTAATTGTATTCTTTTCCCCCATTTTTTTTTTCTCTCCCTTTTAGGAGTGCCTCTTTAGATGTAGAGCCTATCTACACATTTAGGGCCCACATGTAAGTTTTATTGAATTAGTACTTAACCATAGTTATAACTAGTGTTAATCTAGAAACAAGGCATTTTTGTCAGTGTTTGATACTTAAAAAGACATCAATTGAATAACACCTCATTAGATCAATAATTATGATATGAATATAATAGGAATGTTCAAATGTCCATGTTTACCTAAAACTTTTTAGATACCACATAAATTCAGGAGTTGGGGGAGCAGGGATTTGAGTTTCTTTTTAGACTGTGTAAGTAATTTTTTTCCTCTTCTTTTCCTGTAATAGTGGCCCTGTTCTGTCATTAGCTGTTAGTTCTAATGGAGAACAGTGTTTTAGTGGTGGTATTGATGGAACTGTTCAGTGGTGGAATATGCCTAGTCCTAATGTGGACCCGTATGATACATACGGTAAGTAAAAGGATCAAAATGTATTTTTTTAAGGGAGTAGAGACCACAAATATCGTGACAGTTTTTTTGAATATATGTTAGTCTCTTCATTTAGTTCTTCTATGGGCTAGCAGATTGCTTCATTAAAGAGAAAAATCACGAAATATCATACCATGAGTACTAAATTCAGTGAATTGGTACTGTCTCTGTGGTGTCTTTAAAAAAACTATATTAATGAAATGTTTTTTTTCAGTACTAGTTAACTTAGTTTTAAAATATTAAGTGAAAGACAGTGGAAACAAATACGGATGATGATGGTGTGAATCAGTTTGGAGGTCAAAACCAATTTCAAAATGGAGAAAAATACTTATACAAGTGACACTTTCAAGAGATTTGTTCTATAAGAAAACCTGCATATCTATTCAAATACACTTACAAGGGCATTGTTCATGATTATAAAATATTAAAACAATGTTTATGGACTATTTGTTCTTTTTATTTGACATACACTTGATGCTTACATTTGCCAGGCATACTGGTAAGCACTTTGTCAAGAAATAAGATCGTGTAATGGAAAAGGTAGACAGTAAATGAATAAGCAAGGGGTTGGGATGTATGGTTACAAATTGCTGTAAGTGGTAAGAAAATCAAGTGCTATGATAGGATTATAGATGGCATCTTCTTTAGAGCTCAGGAATCCTTTAAAACAATGACATTGAAGCCAAAATCTAAAGGACAAAAGGGAACATCAGTAAAAAATTTTAAACTAAGAAGTGATCTGAAAAATGAAGTTTTAGAAGATGACTGACTTGCAGGCAGAATAAATTGAGGGTTGAGGAGCATGAATACTGTTAAAGTAGTAGGCCCATGGAGATGATGTCATCAGGAATAGAGTAGTTGTTGTAGTGTAGTTAGAGAGATCTGGGTGTAATACATATTGAGAAAGTACAGTAGAATAGACAGGAATTATTGATGAATTGAAAGTTGAGTGACCTTGATTTGAGTATGCTTTTTAATTAACAACTTTATTGTGAAATAATTCACATATCATAAAAATTCATCCTCTTTAAAGTATTTAGTGGTTTATATACACAGTAAAAACTATATAACACATAAAGGTATGTAATTTAGTGGTTTTTACTGTGTATTTAAAGTTGCGCAGATATCATCACCATCTAGTTTGAGAATATTTTCATTACTAGTGCTGGATTTTAGCATGAGCGTCTCAGTATGTAATGGTAGCATCTATGGAAATGGAGATAGAACAAATGTAAGGAGATGTAAGTTGGTGAATTGAATTTTAGGTATGATAGGAGATGGCACTATGTTCAACAAAGGAAACCACTAACAATGTGAGGAGACAACGTACAGAATGGGAAAAATTTTACCAGCTACTCCTCAAAGGACTAATATCTAGAATATATAAAGAACTCAAAAAAATTAAACCCCCCCCAAATTTAAAGATCCAGTTTAAAAATGGACATCTCAAATGAATAGACACTTCTCAGATGAAATACAAATGGCCAATAAGTACATGAAAAAATGTTGGGCATTATTGGCCATTTGAGAAATGCGAATTAAAAGAACACTGAGATTCCGTCTCACTCCAGAGTGAATTACCATCATCAAAAAATCAACAATAACCAACGCTGGTGAGGCTGTGGGTAAAAAGGAACCCTTCTCTTTGTTAGTGAGATTGTACACTGATACAACCACTATGGAAATCAGTATGGAGATTTATCACAAAACTAAAAGTAGAAATTCCATTTGATCTAGCTATTCCCTTTCTAGGTATCTTCCCTGAAAAAGTTAAAGGTATCATACCACAGTGATGTGTGCATTACTCAAGTTCATAGCAGCACAATTCATAATAGCTAAATCTTTGAAACAGCCTGTATGCCCATCTACAGATGAATGGATAAAAAAATTTTTTATAAACAATAGAGTACTACTCTGCCATAAAAAGGATCAACTTGAGTCATTTGTAGGAAAATTGATGCACCTTGAGACCATATTGTAAAGTGAAGTAATTCAGACACACAAACTTAAATATTGCATAATTTCTCTAATATGGAGAGAGATACATACATGTATACATGAATGATAGGTAATAGGAAAAAAGGGTAATCCATGAGGCAGGAAGATGGCTGTGAATTTGAAGCCAGCTGGAACTACATAGCGAGACCCTGTCTTGAAACAAAACAGAAACTCCAAAAAAGGTAATCAGTATGGTGCAGTGTATCTAAAAGTGTACCTTGACTTAGTACAGTTATTTTATATGTTGTGTATGTTCTTTGACCTATTAGT